>LJIJ01001186.1:0-11219 GCA_001718145.1 Orchesella cincta
CCAAGAGGAGATTTTTTCTAACGGCTGAAGGAACCATGTTTTGGGCAGTGACAAAGTAAAGAGCGTCTACGAGTCCTTTTAACGGCAGGTTAATTTGGTATTATTTCGGGCCATTTTCTGGGGTTGAGGCAGCATTATGCTTGAGATGCCTCGTTTCTGAAAACTCAAAGAATCCCGTAAAAGTCGTAGGCGTTCTAAAACATACACGCATGCAGTATCCTTGGGTGGGATTATTCTTCATCTTTCTTCCCTCGCACTCCAAGTAAACTTGATGTCGGGTGAAATGACTACGTTTTTATCAGGTGGCGGGAGAAGTAAGGGGGCGTAGGCCCCGGGCCTCGGGCCCCGAAGGGCCTGGAGGGTTGGAGGCGAAAAGATTTATTTATTCAAATCACAAATGAAATTAACATGAAATTCCGGCATGAAAAGAATACATATTGCACATGTTTTTTTTACAACTTATAGATATGCAACAACCAATATACTTTGTTGTTAGATTAACTAGAGATCTTTCAGTGAAATTGGTAACTGTGAAATCTTGTCTGCTTGAATGGATTTTTCTAATGCTTTGGTCATGGCGTTTGCTTTGTTTATTGAAATCAGATCGGTGAATCGTTCTCCAAGGTTGGTAATAAGCCTTGTGTTCTTTGACAATACGGTTTCTCTGGAAACTGCAACAGAGCGATTTCGCAAATAAAAGTGCACTAAAAAACTGGTCCCATAGTACAACGTTTTGAAGTTTTAAAACGTTGACTGTAGACGAGATCAATTCACTGAATTTTTAAGAAACGGCTAATGTATTTTGTGAAAAATAAAATGCAACGTAAATTAATTTACCTGCTAACATAATACTTATAGTTCTATTAACTTTAAAATCATATTGTACGTACAGTCCTGTTTGTAGGAAAAAAAGTGAAAAAAAAGTTTTTTTCCTATTTCGCCGAAAGTCTGTTCTAATTATAAATATATTTCCTTTTGATCAACGAACCTCATGAATTTTTGCATTTTTCTTTATCAGCTAGAGCTTGGAAAGCTACTTGATTAAAAGTTAGAAGTTTGCGTTTTCCTTTATGTTTTTTTGGTGACGTTTATGAATTTTTAATAAAAAACTAATGTAAATTGTAAAAATTAGGTGGGCCATTTGAACCAGAACTACAAGTACAAGCATCAAGGAGAAAACTATAATTAGTCAAGAATATTTAGCCAGTGAAATTAGTGAAGGTAGAAACAACTATTCAAACTGCTAAAGGTAAAAGATGTGGCATAATTACACCGTCTATCTTATTTTTGAAAAGGTAGATAAGGAACTTTCAGGCTTTGTTCTTCACACGGGCAATTTTGATAGGGCCAGGGGGCCTCCATGAAATTTCTTGCCCCCCGACCTCCAGGTCACTAGCTCCGCCACTGCGTTTATCTTCTTATTTCCTTCAAAGAATGGGTCCTTCTTCCTGCTTGCCCGATTCAGAAGCACTTGCAACGTTGGAATCAGTTCCTTTTTTCCCAGGAAAAATAGTACTAGCCATTCCAAAGCTGCTGGATCTGGTACCTTCGATTTTGCATCTGCGAGGGTGACACCGTTCTCCCGAGCCCAGTAATGCACCAACGTTACCAGAGACTTGGCTCTTGGGTCGAATTTGAAGAGATATTTAGCCAACTGACAGGTCACCACTTCCGTTTGATCACGTGGATCCGTTACTAAACCAATCTTGAGTCTGCTTTGCTCATCAAAGTATGAATAGCCAGCTTCCATCTCCTCGGAGCCTGCACGTAGAGGGGTGAGCTGAGATCCTTCAAAAAGCTTCTCAATCTGTCGTCGATTGAATAACAAGGGATGATGTTGAAACTTGCTCATGTAGATTAGAACCTGATTGGAGCCAGCATTTCGCAGCTTCAAATAGTTGTGGCGAAAGATGGTCGTGTATTTGACATTAGGATCGCGTCCTCCCGCAATCTTCCGAATCCTCTCAGTCAAATTGGTTAGCACTAAGAACTCCTTAACTCCTTATCTGGAATCTCTACCTCGGCGAAAATGTCAGCTAACTGAGTGGACAGGGGAACGCTGGGCACTGTTTCTTCCAAACCAGACACTCCCTTCTTAACTGGCCAGTAAAGATTCTCCACCTGACTTCCAGACTGAAAATTGAGTCCTTTTCCTAAATTGTCGAGTCTTTTCTTCCTATCAACCCTCTCTAAAAAAGTATAATTACAGACATAATTAATACAGCCATCTATGAATACAAAAGTACTAGCAACATACAAAGTTATTACTAAATAATTTATTAGTTACCTCCTTTAGCTCTGTCCATTGTCAATATTTCGACCTCTCCGTTTCCGTTTAGCGTTTAGTGCAGTCTAACTTTCCACCGTTTCAGTTTCAATTGAATTGAGTTAAGAACTATCAACAACAACCAACCTTAAAATAAAATATTATTTCAATCAGTTCTACAACTTTCAACTATTCTTACTCAAGTTATGCTTCTCACTAACGTTAAAACAAAAATAGACACCCTCGTTTTAAATGTTCACGCCCACGTTTGGCCTTCGTTTGCTCTATGGCATCGTTGCTCAGTTCAGTTACAGGACGACATTAGAAACGTTATGTCAAATGTAATAATCAATGTCTAACTGTCAGTTTAATGTAATTTCCATTCAAAGGGGAAATGGTTTATCAGAAAAAATGATTGCTCATGTCAATGTTGTGACCCCTTTGTTTAGACGTGGATTGTGAAGAAGATGCGCGAGCTATATGCTATATGCCGACGCTTCAACTAGTTTAAGTTTCGAATTCCTAATTGAAGTTTGAAGGTTCTCAGCTCCACTAAAGGAAAAACTGAGGAATATTGTTAAACAACAGCAGGGCGTATTCATCGTGGGACGCCCGAAATTCAGCGTTTCGTTTTTCCACGATAAGAACTTCAAAGGCGAATGGAAAGCGCGCAATAGAAGTGCTCCGGGACCTGCTGCAGGAAGCAGTCAATATGTTTTGGGTGTGTTCCAGGTCGAACAGTGACTGAGGATCCGTCCCCTCTCGAAATCTTGCAAGTTTAGTGTTAACTTAATTACTCAATAGTTAAGGACTCTATTGTTTCCTCAATTAAATCCATGTACCACTTATACTTTTGAAAATTTATTAAAACTATTAAAATGCAATGCGTTTTATATGAATTTATGCTTCAAGATGATCTATTCATTCACAACCAACAAATGTCAAGCATAAGTAATTGAGAAATTCCCGAACAGTATTATATTTTGAGCCAAGAAATAGTGATTCTCGACACATAATGTTACCAAAAACTTTTAAATTGATTGTGCGTATAAGAAGTACAGTTTGAAACTTTTATTTTGAAACAGTTACCAATACATAAGAAGCATGACATTTATCCTAACTATTTTTAGTGAGAAACCAACAAGGGATTTTGGATAGGCAGATTAAACCAGACTTTTTCTTACATGACATGAACGTTATGGCACCGTGAAGACACATTACCACGCGATTTCTACGCAAAACACCTCATCAATAACACGGCATCGGACACCACACCCTCGCAAGGGTTTAGAGCAGCGTCGTCATAAATAAATAGATTGTATGCTACGATAAAGCATCAGCGTAGAAGAAGTAGACAGATTTGTGTTGAAATCAAAGCAGCTTTCCTAAAGGAAGGGACTCTGACAATCAACACGTTCTTTAACCTCAGCAACCCGACTTGGTGGCGCTAGCTCCGAAGATTTGGTAATGCTCATGGTGGTGAAGGTCTCAGCCGTCGTGGGATGGATTCCGATCGTCGAGTCAAAATCTGCTTTGGTTGCACCCAGCCTGAGAGCCACAGCAAATCCTTGAGTAACTTCGCCGGCGTTCGGACCCAGGTAGTGAAAGCCCACAACGCGATCCTGTAAAAGAATATGAAATGAAGCAAAATTCAAGTAAAAAATACATAATCATGCTTGCTTTTGAAATGGTTTGCTTACGTTATCAGCCTTGTTGCAAACAAGCTTGCAATACGCCCTGTTTTCATCTCGTTTCGGAAGAGTGGCTTCCAACGGTTGGAAAAAGTTGTGGTAGACCTCTACATTAGCTCCATACCACTTTGTAGCATCCTCCTCCGACAGTCCAATACATCCGTACTCTAGCGGAGTGAAGACAGTTGTTGGAATTTTTGTGTAGTCTGTCAGAGTCGTGGAGCCTTTGTACAGTCTCTGAAGGGAAATATAATATTTTTAACTTTGCTCAAAGAGTAATTTATTGCATTACTTTATAAGATGCCTACCTCAACCAAAAGGTTTCCAGCTTGGATGGCAACCGGCGTCAGTTCTGGACGATCCAGGGCCACATCCCAATCGCGTAAATGTTTGGTGCCGTGGTTTGATCGCTGCTTGTAGTCAAAATCTTACCGGATCTAGAAAGAATAAAGATTAGTATGAATTTAAAAAAAAGCATTTTTCTGCATAAAACACTATGATTTGTTCCTTACTTTGTGTTCAGTTTTAACACAACATTCTCCAAATTCAAAGGGTTTGTGCAAGGATCCTCCCAACAGCAAACATCACTGTGTTCACTTCAACCTCCATCGTTGGTCCCATTGCTCTCCTTCGCTTTCACCAAGAGCTTGGGAGGAGAGCCATCACTCACTTTCACAATTTCAGTGGGCACCCAACCCCGAAGGAACTTGATTCCGTGACTTTCCATGTGATCCCCAATCATTCCAGCAATCTGCTGATCAAATCCGCGGAGCAGGATGGAACGTACCATGACAGAAGTGTCGATTCCCAACCCAGCTAGAAACCCAGCGCATTCCAGAGCAATGTAAGAGGCTCCAACGCAGAGCACCTTTCCCGGATGGTAAGGAAGGGAGAAAAGGTCATCGGATGTGATGGCATATTCGGAGGCTCCAGGAATGTCGGGGTATTTGGGACGACCACCCACAGCGATGATGAATTTGTTGGAGGAGATGATTTTCTTTTGTCCTTTCTTGTTCACAGTCTAAAAATGATTTGAAAATTAAACTACCAAGAGAAAAATTAAAATAATTTTTTACAGTTCAAAATTACCTCAACAGTGTTTTTATCCACAAAGCGAGCATACTCATTCAAATAGGTGACGGAACCATCCTTCAACGCAAGTCGGTAGCCCCAGTTCAAGGATCTGATGTAATTTTGAACGTTTTCCACCAGAGTGGCCCACTCGTGTGGAGCTAGTAATCATAAAAACCAGTTATAATAATCATAAAAGTGTTCAAAAACCAGTTTAAAAGACAATTTTACAGCTTCTTACGCAATTGATTAACATTCCAGCCAAAACTCGCGCATCTCCGATAGTCTGGCCGATGAGCGCCGCCTGATGCATCAGCTTCTTTGGGATACAACCCACGTTGACACAGGTGCCTCCCAAACCCAATGATGTACCGAGGGGAGTTGGCTGAACAAAGTCAAACAGCGACCTTCTTTCCCAGCTTGGCAGCCGCCTTTGAAGCAGCTAGTCCACCGGATCCACCTCCAATCACGATCAGATCGTATTCAAAAGAATGCTTTGAAGAATCCCCGGCTCCAGCTCCAGATTCTCCTTTGATGAGGGGCAGCAGCCGGTTTTCATCGAAGGCTTGGAACACGTCAGAAGAGCCTCCAATATGCTGACCCCGGATGTACACGTTGGGGACGGTGCGCTGACCAGACTTGGCGAGAAGAGCTTCTTGCCATTTTGCTCCTTCATCTACAAATCATAATAAAAGTAATTACATATTATCACTAACACTCCAAAGCTCATGTTTATTACCTGCTTCCATTGTGTCCAACTCGATGACTTTGAACTGGACCCCAAGATCGGTCAACAGATTCTTCACCTACAAAAATCCCCAATGATTATCAGTCAAAGATAAGGCAGATGATCTAATATATGTTATCAGCTGATGACAAATTACCTTTGTACAAAATGGACAAAACGTCTTGCTAAAAACTATCACCGAGTTTTCAGAGATAAGCCCATCTATCTTGGCCTTGAGGGCACCGGCTCCACTTCCACCTCCTCCGGATGGTGGCATGCTGCTCAAAAACTGACGGCGGAGCTCGAGATCTCTGCTTCCAACAGGGGTGATCACTTTACTCCACAATATCCACTGTGAAAGCGGGTAGCTCCTCCCAAATTGATGGAGACGGGCGAGACTAAACTTTCTGGAGTTGTAGGGTAAAGTTGTTGTCCTTGAGTAAGATGATAAGCCACTAGATAAGGTCCTTCGAAGTAAACTATACATTTGTCGTTCCACGACACGTGTCACCAGACAGTCAATCACCTGCTTCAGAAAAAAAGCAAATATAATGAATAAGTCAATATCATTTAACTAATTAGAATTGCTAATTGCTTATCAACCTTTTCTTCTACACCGCACCGCCTTCTCAATGCACTGATAAGGTCGTCAAGCCAGTGGATGAATTTTTGCCCACCCAAAAAGTAGTTCAAAATTTGCGTCACAGCCTGGCCAACAAAGAATCACATTTGGGGCACGCTGAGATTTGTACAGTGAAAGTAAGAAGTGCATGCAATCAATCATGAATAATTTTTGGTTTTTAAATAATTGGCTGATAAGCAAATCATAGTTTAAGTGTAGGAAAAAGTTTCCAGGTAACGATGGTTTTGGATAGATGGAAATGCATTGGGTTTGGTCATCGTACCATTATTTTTCATATATTCTACTTGAAACCTGATATTATGGTGTTACTTAGAAAGTTTGCTGTCGCATGAATGTTAAAATTAGATGATGATGTCGATGATGCGATAATATTAATAGAGAATGGTACATGCATAAATGTTTGATAATTATGCGCATATATAAGTACGTGCTTGGGTGGATATGGTTGAATGGCATACTCACAGATGAATGAGGTCAAACAACGCGATTGATATGTATATCAAGTCGTATACGACTTCACCAGAGAACGTACATTAATATGCATATCAGGTAAAACAGTGACTTTGTTGGGTTTCTCAGTATCGCTGATAATTATTCGCAAGTTACCTTAGGTGGTAGGTTGTAGCTGCTTCAAGCCAAAATGTAATACTATCGAACTCGGCAGCGACAGATGAGCTTTTCCTAGTCGTCGAAACGGTAATTTTTTATCACTGACTGCTAGTTTTAATTTTGTCAGAAGCAATTTACAACATGTTCATCAAATTTTATTTTCTGGCGTTGCTTTACGGAGTATTTGGTGATAACCGACCCAAAATCACAGTGACATTTGGAAACGGGACCACCATTAACATTGGCCATTCCGCATTACTTAATGTTTCAGAAGACGTTGTAGGACCCGTGAAACTCATTTGTACCGCGGAACATTCCATCACTTGGAAAACAAAGGTATTTTAAGACCTTCTCAAATTTATTTTAAGCTTGTACATTTCCATTTACGTCGTATTTTAATAGGCATTATCAGAAAATATGCGAAACCCCAGCAAACTAATTCTTGAGCCATCACTTCTCAATGATGCAATAGAACCTAGATATACGCAAGTGACGGCCATCAAATCATTTGGCAAACTGACTAAATTCCATTCAGCCCTATATATTTGTCAACCAGAAGGAGAGGGCTCATTCTACAATACGGCGTACCTGAAGCTGGTTGTGATTCCATCTGACACCCCGCCTGAAATCTCATTGAAATTTGCCAACGGTTCCGTCATCTACTTCAACGAGAGTTCACCAATGTTCCACATTCCAACTGATGTTGGAGTTCCTGTGGAACTAGCGTGCACTGCACATTACCCCATTTTCATTACTTTGGAAGGTTTGAAAAGGGATAAGGTAATGGTGAGACTGTTTATCTAAAAAGTATAATGCAACCTTGAGAACCTTGAATCTCTTTCTATTCAACGGCATGTTTAAGTTACAGATTACAGGACAAGATAATGATGACTCTCAAACAAAACTACAATACTCCGAACCAAATCATTCCATGTTTAAAATAACATTCAAGCAACTGCTTCCGTCCCATTCAGGAATATATCTCTGTGCGAATATCAATGGTGTTGGACCACAAGCGAAGGTTTATCTCAACTTTACTACTCCAATATCAAGTGGAACTGCCGAAAGAAGGAAACCCAATGTCGGCGTTTATCTTCTGCTTTTGTTTTTGTACTTTACGAGTGCATTGTTGAAATAAAATGAGGAGATGCTTGTTTATTTTGTACTCATTTGTGGGCAATACATATTGATTTATTGTGGCAAAAAACATCATGAGCTTAACATAATGTAACGTAATACTCACCGTCAGAGGAAAACTCAACATTAATTCACATTCATAAAACGTAACAGTCCAGTTAAAATCCAATTCTGTGCTCTTATACTTTTGATTTTTATGAGAATAAGCATTGGGTGGGTTTTAAAAAATGTATCCATGGACAGATGTATTATTTAATCGAAGCGAAACATTGTACAATTTACATGTTGCACAGAACGGAAAACAGTTTAACAGTTTTGGAGTAACTGAATCCTCGCTTCCTGCATCAACGCAATAAAATGAATCTTCATGCAGCCTACCCAACGCAATGGATATGGTACGGTGTTACATGGAAAATGACATTTTACCCTCGCAATCCTCGCATAAATGATAAAAATGTTGACGATTATGATGTAATAATATGAAAATAAATGGCACATGCAGACAAGGTTGGATAATTATGCGCATATATGAATGTTGGTGATAGATGAATATTTAAGTATTCTCGCTACAACATCCCGTCATAAAAGACCAGCCAGGCTTCTACATACTCGCAGAAAATGTGAGCTTACTTGACTTCATTATGTTACGAGATGATCCGTGTTTGGAAACTCGATTGATATATTTTTATATACCGGCTTCCAAAGAGCGCACACTTAAAAGTATTAAGCAATCTTGATGGTATACTTGATGGGGTACTCGATGTCACTGACAACATATCAATTTTAATTCTGTTTGCAAACAATCGATTGAAAGATTTCCACAAAACGGTAAGTTTTCATTCTTATTGTCACATACATTTTAGATTTTACGTTCTTTGCGAAATATTTAGTACTCAACAAAATGTCCGTTATAGCCTATCGCAAATCCCAGTGGTGTTTGGGAAGGGTATTCAGTAGTATTCAGGTTTTTGAAAACGTTATGGGATTATTTCTACTAAAATTGCCAAATAAAACGCGTTTTAATACCCCAATCAATTGTCATAAACCCAAGTATAGTATTATTTTCTGAGATTCCTACTATTGCGTTTGCTGATAAAGTTTTATTCAGTGCAGTACAACATGTTTTACCGCTCCAGTAAATATTTTGTATGTTACTAAATGTCTATTATCATTGATTGTGAGTCACAATAATTTCGTGCTATGCATGCATAATTTATTATGCGCATAAATTCAACGTCAACGTTTACCAAATATCGCAACCTGTGTCTGTATTTCTTTGCTTATTCACAACTTTGTAAAATATTGCTTCTTTTATTCTAATCGGGTAATGCCGTAATGCGAAAAAGAAAAGCACATTGAGAAATGATTGCATGAGTATGTATATATATATTGACGTAGTTGGTGTTACTGGGTATATGGGTGAATCAGGGTAGGAAAATGTAAAAACATATTATGGTTTAATGGCATGTATAAAACATGTTTAAACATGGAGAAAAGAAAATTATTTTCTCCATGTGAAATCAATGGAAATATTATTATGGAAAAACTCATTGAGTGTCTCACTTTGCCTATTTGGCTGGCTCTAAATTTCAATTTACATTAATTCACGGCATACACACAACATAAAGCAGAGAAAAACGTGAATTGCCAGATTGGAAGTTGACGTAGAGAGTAACCCCATTCTCATTGTGTCATCAAGCTGAGTTTCACTATTCGGTTCCTGTGAGATAGATCTTTCAGTTAAAGGTGTTCGGGTGGACGTAGTGGATTATCAGGTAAACCCTAATGTTTAGTTTTAATTTTAAAATTTCACAGGCCAATTTCTACCGTGTTTTTACATTAACTATATACTATTCTGTAGGATGCGGTTCTCAACTGGGCTGTGATTCTCGATATGATCGAATGGATTTTCCAAAACGCTACTTGTAAACGCTTACTAATGAAGAAGTGCAGAAAGTCAAGATCTTATCATTACGTCAACGATGAAGGGAGTTCACGAAGCTAAGACTGACGCCGTTGCAAGAATCCAACAAGATCATTATTATTTGTGTTTGTAAACTGCGCAAAGTGCGTCAGTACCACAAAAATAAGGTGAAATGAATTCAGTAATTAAGTCTCAATTGATTGATAATGTTACTTGCCGAGAACAGCTAAAATATCCTGACTGTGTCCGATTTCTCCTACAAGTCCAAGTTTTCGTTGATTAATCGACGCCATTACAACTTGACTTTCAGTCGATGAACATAAGTTTCAGTATATCAAAATGAATTTTAACTAATGTATAAGTGTTGAAGATTTATTATATCTATTTGATGCGATTAGATCAGACGTGAACTGAAATCTTATTAAGAGAATTTAGAAAGAACTTATTCCGCTACTACATGAGAGAGTAAATGATATAAGCTATTGTAGCAACGCTAAATAGTGCCCTGTTTTATGTAAATGAGTTTTTCCATTTATCCTTGAATTTGCCATGTTTGTTACTTTTTATTTAGGACACGGGTTTTATTCACCCCAGGGTTGGCAAAAATGATGGAGAATAAGATTTACTCCATTTTGACATGTATAAATTATTAAAAACATGGAAATTCAAGGATAAATGGAAAAACTCATTTACATAAAACAGGGCACTATTTAGCGTAGCTACAATAGCTTATATCATTTACTCTCTCATGTAGTAGCGGAATAAGTTCTTTCTAAATTCTCTAATAAGATTTCAGTTCACGTCTGATCTAATCGGCATCAAATAGATATAATAAATCTTCAACACTTATACATTAGTTAAAAATTCATTTTGATATACTGAAACTTATGTTCATCGACTGAAAGTCAAGTTGTAATGGCGTCGATTAATCAACGAAAACTTGGACTTGTAGGAGAAATCGGACACAGTCAGGATATTTTAGCTGTTCTCGCAAGTAACATTATCAATCAATTGAGACTTAATTACTGAATTCATTTCACCTTATTTTTGTGGTACTGACGCACTTTGCGGCAGTTTCAAACACAATAATAATGATCTTGTTGGATTCTTGCAACGGCGTCATTCTTAGCTTCGTGAACTCCTTCATCGTT
>LJIJ01001186.1:11319-53997 GCA_001718145.1 Orchesella cincta
CAGCTGATGTAAAGGCTCGTATTTATCTGGCTTACTACGCTGGAGAGGCTGTTTGCTATGCTTGTAATGTAATCTGGTCAAGTATCAAAATCCACTTGATTCGCATTTACCATTCGAGAGAAATTCAAGCAAAAATGAACCTGTCTGAGCAAAATAAATGAATACATGACATACTGATAAACTGCGTGATGAAAATGAAAAAGCCTACTGGACAATGCCCACAATGGAATGAGGAGTTTGCGAGTTTGTGTTGTGCTTGTAAAAAGACACGTAACTGACGGCTTCTTGTTTTCACGTAAGTTTGTGAGCTATAAAGCTCATTTCATCTCATGGGTATTATTGGTGCTATAGTATTTATTTGCTTCTCAGCTAAAAATCCCCGTCTTCACATATCCCATGAGCTACGTCTACCACACTATTTACTCTCTGTTCTGAGGGTAACCGGCGCCTTAAACGCGCAGGACCGTTTGCCCGCGGGGTCCGTTTGCCCGCCGTACCGTTATCCGCGGATCAGTTAACCCGCCTGACTATTAGCCCGTTGTACTGTTACCCCGCTTGACAGTTAACCCGCGCGGGAAGTTAGCCCGAAAACATTTTAACCCGCTGTTAGAGTTAGCCCGCATGACAGTTAACCCCGCGTTTGGTTGGCCTACATAAGTCAATTTTTAGGAGCACAATAAACAATATGTCATTGTATCACACGGGGCTGTTGTTTGCTTTTTCCTCCATTAACATTAATGATTAACTCCCACTACTACCGTTTATGCTACTGAAAATTAGAGAAAATTATCAAATTTGTATAAAATTTACTGGCAATGCTTTTTCGATTTTTATAATAGATGTCATTCGTCTTCAAACGGTTGTTTGAAGTGTGGTGACAAAAAGTTTTAAACTATGAAATGGAAATCATTTCTCAGCAAGATTGCTTGGCAGTAAAATAATCCAATGTTTATTTAAATTTTTTATCGACACAGATTAATTTAATTATGTAGTGCTGCAGACTCTTAATATCAGGGCCGTCGCAACCGAATTTTGGTGGTGCGGACAGGGGGACAAAAGCTATTAGAGATGCAAATATTAAATATTTGTTAATGTATTTTCTTATGGGGTTTCAAAATGCTGGGGGGACATTGTCCTGGCCTTTCCGTTCTGTTTGCGACGGCCCTGCTTAAATATAACTAAACACTGTACTCTGAAATCCATGTACGCGAATGCAATGCAAATGTGAAAGAAAAATAATATGTAGGAAATGTTCAAGTTCGCGACAATTTCAAGCTAATTAACGCATTTTGAATTTGAAAGTGAAAGTCCGTAATCACGATTTAATTTTTGTATTCACACCTGTATTTTCAGAAATGGGGTGGAAAAGTTAGCTATGACTTTTTTTATCTAATCCATACAAATTATAAAAATCAAAAAAGCATTGCCAGTAAATTTTATACAAATTTGATAATTTTCTCTAATTTTCAGTAGCATAAACGGTAGTAGTGGGAGTTAATCATTAATGTTAATGGAGGAAAAAGCAAACAACAGCCCCGTGTGATACAATGACATATTGTTTATTGTGCTCTAAAATTGACTTATGTAGCCAACCAAACCGCGGGTTAACTGTCATGCGGGCTAACTCTACAGCGGGTTAAATGTTTTCGGGCTAACTTCCCCGCGGGTTAACTGTCAAGCGGGGTAACAGTACAACGGGCTAATAGTCAGGCGGGTTAACTGATCGCGGATAACGGTACGGCGGCAAAACGGACCCCGCGGCAAACGGTCCTGCGGGATAAGGGCCCTAGACCCGTTCTGAGTCAGTGAGCTCGCTTGATTTAGATGAAGATCAAGTTACTCAATTCGCTTCTAATCAAGACGGCATACATCGTGCTGGTCAGTTTTGAGCATCCATATGAGAATGGAAATACTTTCGACAAGCTACCAAAAGGAAAAACATGCGGCTACTTTTTTTCTCTTTTGCACGCAAATTCATAAATTAGGATCTTCATTTCGGAAGTGAATAAGAACATTCTGAAAATGTTGTTCATACATTTTGCATTGCTATATTTATTGGAGAGATATAAAGAGAAAAATGTAGTACAGTATAGTAAGAGAAACACGAGCAAAGGCAATACATATTGCTTAAGACTTGCGATATGTTTATATGTAAAAATGTTCAGCATTTCTTCATTTTCTACTGTGAATGTTCCAGTATCTCAAACCAACCCATATTTCGAGAAATAAAAGATACTATCATTTTTTTAAATTGAGACTGCACTGCACTACTGCGTAAAAATTTATGAGAAATAAAATGGGAATGAAAATATTCTCTTCAAACTGCGTAGAACACGTTGTGAGATAAATGGATTTATCAAACAGGTAATACTTCAGCATCAAGAAAAGTATGTTTATTTCGTAAGTTCATTAGATCATCAACATGGACCTTGCACATAAACATATTCTTCGGATACGTTACAATATGAAAACCATTCATATAACAGCTCCGGCCAAAACAAAATCCCAAATTTTATTGCAAAACGAAGGTGCATGCATGTAAGACCAACGAGGGATGCGAATCTGGAAGTAGTGTGCACCTTTTCTCTGGGTTATATTCATGTGTAATGTAAAAGGAAGACTCCTGTGATACAAGCACAATGCTTGCTTGAGTTTTCATTTCAACAGATTCTGGAGCAGAGCAAAATACGTTCGAATCTGATTTCCATCTGAAACGTGCCATGCTGAAATGGAGCTGGATGGTTCCTGAAATCATTCCAGTTTTTCTTGATCTCGTTTCTACGTTCACCTCCAGTTTTATAAATATATGGACACTTTTAGTAAGCTACCAATATGAGAAACACGCAGTTTCGTTTTCTTTCCATTTACACGCTCATGAGTGTGTAATCGTCTTTGTGTAAATGGATAATATAACATTCTCCTTGTAATGAAAACTTGAGTATCTCAAACCAACCCCACTATCGACTGGTAGGTTCCCATTTTTTTACAGAATAAAGCCTATATAAAATGGTGAAAAGCAAAGCGAAGAAACAAATGTTATTGCAGATTTTTATGATGATCATGAACAAAATCAAAAGTGATTATTCGTATATTTGTTCCCTTTTCTTGTTTGAGCTGCACATACAACAAATTATACAACTTCAACGTTTACATTGCGATATAACGAATCACTATAATAAAGTAAAGTTTGTGAGTAATCAAAACTAGAACATTGCTTACGTGTCGCGTTATTTATGGTAAGCTTCTAACACTACTGCCTTCAACTTTGCGAGATAAATAGACGTATCAAAATGATACATCAAGAATTTCAGCATCAAGAAAATAATTACTTTAGTTTCGTGCATTCGTAAACTCGTTAGCACAAGAGCCGTAAAAATGATTGAATTGAGTTTTTACGTTTCCTGATTACATACCAAAAACTATTGCTGGAAAGACAACGATGAAAAGTTCAGAACCAGTCCAAAGGTAAAAAGACAAGCAAATTTTTTTTTTGTTTATTGAGCATCAAGACTTTTTTTCGGAAGCTTGTTACTTGATCATCCACACTGACCTTGCACGTCCAACATGTTTTAGCTTCATTACCTAGTTAAAGCCATGATCAAACACAAAACTTCATCTCAAATTTTCTTGCAGAAAGACAGTCCAGACAGACATACATATATTTGAGCCCAGCGAAGCATGCAAATCTGAAGCACACAAATTTCTCCGGATCATCTTTTATGAAAGTGATGATGAAAAAATTTTCAGTACGAAAAAAATATTTTCTAGCCTTTTGTTTACAAAAATCTGAGTAGCATCGTGTGGAAATATTACTGCGCAAGAGGTTCAGATTTCTTCTCTGATTCCTGAAATCCTTCCAGCATAAAAAATGTAGCTCCTTATTCAATGTTTCTGAATGTCTTCAACATTGCATTCGTAGTGCGTCACAAAGTTCCGTTCGAGTGATTTTGCTAGCTTACAAGTAGAGCAAAAAGTTAGCTCTGAGTAAAGTTCACTATCTCCCTGTGAGTTGGTTTGAAATAGCTTCCAGATCACAACTGAATCATCTTCATCAACACTTACTATGAAATATTACTATGAATCACACTGTATACTTGTAGTAAAATGTAGATTTCCTCATTTCCAACAGCCTTGCTTTTCATCCCAGCATCCAGCTGAATGTCATGCATGAAGTATTTTTCGACACCAGGGAGTAAATCGTATTGTATCTCAGATAATAGAGCTTACATTTAATGTTGTATTGCAATGTTTGGCACAGAACAACTTCACGGTATTCATATTTCATTTTTTGTTTCCCTTCCATTCGTTGGCTAATTATTTGTTAACGTTGCCCATATATTAATAGAAGTGAAGATGAACGTAGAAACGAGATCAACACAAACTGGAAGGATTTCAGGAATCCGAAATAAAAAACCAACCAACCGTACGATGCGATGTTGAGCAGATTTAGCTCAATAATCTTTATTACAAACATTGTACTCGTATTGTGTTATTTTTATCATGGTGGTCTTCTTTGTTTTTATCATCATTTTCATAAAGGAAAGTCCAGAGAAATTTGTGTGGCTTTCAGATTCGCATGCCTCGTTGGGCTCACATTCAGCGACAGACAAACCTGAGCAGTTTTTTTTCGACTGGAGCTGACAAATGAATGGCTTTAACTTGGTAAGGAATCTAAAGCACGTTTGGATGTCCATGATCCGTGTGGATCAACTCACAAACTTACGAAATAAATTCATTTTTGGTTTATTTTCAGTGAAAAATCAGAAAATTAAAGTTGAAATCCTTACTTTTCTAAGCTCATCATAAACGACGCAATAAATATGCAAGCTTCCAGTTTTTGTTACTAGCACACGTATACTGTATACAGAAGAAGTGAATTTTCATTTCAATCCCCTTTAGCAAAGCAAATCTGAAACATGTTCTATTCCTTACTCTGCTTCTCACAACTGTTTTGTGTATGTATTTACGCTAGTCTCCTTCAATTACCTTTGTAATCTAGCTAGCTATAAATATGGAGATATGATTTTCTTGTTTGAATTATGTATGTATTTCTATGATGTATGCCATGTATGTATGAATATGATGCATGTTGGTTTATCCCTCACTTATCCTTCTCTGACTATACCTACCTACCTTTATGAATCTTTCCTCATTCCATCTTCAGACTTCGATCTTGACTTTGCTTCACTCAATAAATGTAGTTCTGTCTCCTACAAAATATTATATCGTTTGCGCCTACTTATTTAATGGGGCGTCTTGAAATATATTTGATTTTCATATTAATCACAGCTAAGTCGTAATTCTTCGGATCATAATAAGCACAATTTACAATACGACTGAAACTCAAAACACAACTTGTTACGCTTTGCAGTCTCAATTCTACAAAAAATAAAAACTCATTCCTCGATATTTGAGGTTTTTGAGATACTCTATCATATAAAAATTTGGACTGGAACATTCACAATAAAATGAAAACTGAATATTTTTACGTACAAATTTATCACATTTCTGAAACAATGTATATTGCCTTCGCTCCGATATTTCTTACAGTACCAGCTATTTTTTTGAATGTATGAATGAAAGTATCTAATGAATATGTGAATGTGTAAGGTACATGTGGATGATCTAATGAGCTTACGAAATAAATATGCTTTTTCTGATGCTCAAGCATTTTCGGTTTGGTAGATCTAAATCTATTTATCTTCACAACGTAATGTTGATATCATCAATTCTACAAGCTCATCATAAACGATTGCTTTGAGATATGCTTTCGGAGTTGGACTGGAACATTCACAGTTGAAAATAAAGAAATGATTCCTACTTCCAACAAATATCGATTGCAAAATCTATGAGCAACGTCTTCAGAATGTTCGAATCCTTTTCCGGCACGAAGATTCTAATTTATACATATCCGTGCAAATGAAAGAAAACTTGACTGTATGTTTCCCATTTTGGTAACTGACTGAAACTGCCTTCATTTTCATGCAAGTGCTCAAAACTGACCAGCACAATGTATTTTATTATGTACCTTTAGGTACATATTAAGAAGACTTTGTATCGGCGTCGTCTGTCGTCTGTCGTCCGTTGTCTGTCTGTCAACACGATAACTTTCGAACGTTTGACATTTTGAAATTCTGTCTTCACCAATCAACAGATAAGGTCTCAGCGGAGGATGAGTTCGTAGATGAGTTATCTGGAACGAAAAAATTGATAAGCGTCACATGTAGCCTTTCGCATACATCATTGCGAAGGTATTGCTCTACTGATGATGAATAGCATCGCAAATTCAAATCAGAACTTCCGAACCGGGTCAAAGGTCACGATTAATGGTTTCAATGACCATTATAGGTTGTGATATACCATTCGAAAGCTACTGTAGTGCTGATGATGATTATGTAGTGAAAATTACAATCAAAACTTCTGGACAGGGTCAAAGGTCACCGCACATATTTCAAACGACCAATATAGCTTATGATATACCATTTGAAAGCTACTGCAGTGGTGATTATAAATATGCACTACAAATTGAAATAATAATAATAATAATAATATTTATTGTCAATTAGATTCCCCAAGGGGTAGTTACACTAATGTGACATTTGTCAATAAAGAAATAGTTTACATAGGTCATTTAATTAGCATTGTACATACTTGTTTTTATACTTGTTGATTACAATTTCAAAAATATTTTCAAGATCAGGCATACATTCATCAGTATAATCATGTAGTAATTCGTTGTTTTGTTCAGTTAAAAGAAAGGACATTATTGATTTTTTAAAAATAAAAATATTTTTAGTCATATTACTAACAATATCAGTAGGTATTTGTAGCCAAAACATGGAAGCTTTGTATTTAAAACTCCGCTCACCCCAATGCGACTTGTATACCAAAGCTGGTTTGTTGTAGGTTGAGCGTCGAGTTGTTTGTACTGTTACATTATTTATATTCAGATAATTGTGGAAATAGCCAGAATTTGTATTAAAAATAGTTTTATAAGCCATTATAAGGCACTCATATATGTATTTACGTTTAGGGAAAAGCCATTCAAGATCTTTGCATATAATATCTGTGATTCCATCATATTTACGTTTGTTGAAGATAACCGCGCAGCAGTTTTTAATACCATACCAAGCATGCGAGTACAATCTTTATTTAAGTTATTCAGCCAAATGATTGACCCATAAGTTATTACACTTAATACATACGCATTTATAAGGATTATTTTGTTTTCTTTTGACAAAATGTGTTTCAATGGATAAAGCATAGACATATTCTTATAGCATTTTTTTGTGACGTACTTACAATGTTCACTGAATGTTAAATGAGAATCCAAATGGACACCAAGAATTTTCATAACATTTACATTCTGTACTTCTACATCCTCAATACATATTTTTATATCAGGTACCACTGTTTTGGGCCTACTTAAAATTTAAAAGCTGAGTTTTGTTTACATTTAGATTGACCTTATTAGCTGTGAGCCATACTTTTACCCTAATGAGATCGTTTTCTATATTATTTACCATTTTTTGGATGTCCCCTAACATGGCATGAATCCGCTAAACTGGTGTCGTCAGCAAATAGAAATGTTTTAGAGGAATCGACACAGTCAGGCATATCATTGATATATAAACTAAAGTACAAACTGCTTGTGGCAGCACCCTGCTGTAAACCTTTAGTAGTTATTTTTCTCTGAGATTTTACATTGTTAAGTTCAACATATTGGATCTTCCATAAATTAATGACTTTATCATGTCGTTTCACTCCATACCAGGCCATTTTTTCTATCAAATGTCTCTATTCACACTATCAAAAGCTTTGGCGAGGTCTAGAGCAACGACTGCACAAATTTTGTTCTCATCAAGGCTTTCATATAGAAAGTCTGTTAGAGCCAATAGTGCATGGCTTGTTGTTAGTTTACGTCTGAATCCAAATTGGTTTTCAGAGAAAAGGTTATTGTTTTCGAAGTACGTATTCAGTTGCTTATAGATACATTTATCTAATAATTTTGTGAATACTGTCTGAACGCTGATTGGACGAGTTTCGTTGGGTGAAGACGGAGTTTTACATTTTGGGACAGGCACGATTCGGGCAATTTTTAAGCAATCAGGCACTTGGCCATTTGAGTTAAAAGTATTAAAAAGGTTAGTTAATGTTTTAACAAAGTTTGGCGATTTTACTGCTTGACTAACAAATCTATTACTTATTCCTAAGGGATCAATTGATCCAGAGTTATGATTTTTCATTCTGTTCCAAGCATTCTGTAAGTCATTGGCTGTGAAAGGGTAAGAGTAAACTTGGAATTATCTGGATTAATATTCTCAGGTTTCTTTGGTAAAACGGATAATTTCATTTGGGTTTGTACTTGAGATATTTACGTAGAAATCGTTAATGCAGTCAGGGCTCATGCCACTTAAAGCTTGTTTTTGTGATTTAAACTGGAGAGTTTGGTTTATCCCATGCCAAACACCTTTTTCTTTTATATTTTTATCAAGTTCAGTTGATGTATCTTTTATCACACTTGTTGAATTTTCTTTGTGAGTAGTTTAAGCTCCTTTTGTTTTGTATTGGATGAAAACGCTTTACATTGGCGTAAAGCCTGTTCCTTTTTCTACGTATTCGCTTTTTGTACAAGACACGTACTTTTTCTGGAAGTTATTCTTCGTTTTTTGTACATAATGGAAAACATTTGTTAAGAATGTATTGGAAGTTAGTAAAAAGTCGTCAAAATTGTCTATACCATATATGAATTATCAAGGTTCTGATAAACCGTTCTATGTTTGGTAGTAAAGCCCTAAACGTCACTCTTTCATACAGTGGCTTACTGTGTTGATATTTGTACATACATTCTGTCAATAGGTGATCTGCAAGTGCAGCATCGTACACTTTTGTCTTAAGTACATTCTCCTGATTTTTTACAAAAATGAGATCAAGCATTTTATTCAGTCGTGTATGTGTATTTACAATCTGCTTGATACTCAGAGTATTACAATATGATACAAGAGGATCAATGTACCTGTCCTTCAAGTTAAAATCGCCTAAAACAATGAATTCATTACCTACGTCATTGAATTTAGTAAATAAGTTGCAAAGCATTTCTGTGTCATTGTCTAAAATATTCTTTGTGTAATTTGGGTGACGATAAACACACGCAACAGTCATACTTTTAAAAAATTCAAATTGTATTTTTATAACAGCTATTTCTGTATTAGTAGTCGACTCATGTGAGCTAATTTCCCAAAATTTAAGATGATTTGAAATGAGTATAATGATACCTCTCTGTTGACTGCTATTTAAATCTTTCCTAAAAGTCTGATAACCTTTAAAATCTAAAAGCTGGTGATCGGGTTTGAGAAAAGATTCTGTAATGCACAATACATCAAATTTTTCCCTATCAAGTAGTGCTTGGACACTGTGAAACTTATTCTTAATAGATTGCAAATTGACGTGCCAAACTTCAAACCTTTGAACCGCTTCTCTAGTTTTCTTCCTCCACTTGGTAATGACCCGCGGGGATGGCGACGCTTTTCTTTTTGGTGGTCCTCTTGGATGACTTCCTGTTGCTTTTTGTCCTTGATAGTGTGCAGTTGTAGTTGAGCTTCTTGTTTGTTCTTCCCAAAAAAGGTGTTTGGATTGTGTCATGCTTGGCTTTTTTATATGTTGGTTTACTAGAGTCTGTTGAAGATGTGATGGGTCGACTTCCTGCATGAGACGAGCTTGGTCCATTTGTTTGGGTGGTTGTTGTTGTACATTGAGTCAAATTTCCATCCACAACGATATACTTCTTTCCATCAGATGTAGTTAATGATTTGGTTTTGAAGTCAATGTTTGACTCGATGCGTTGCTCTTTTATCTCACGTTGTTTTTCACGAAGCATGCCAAAGTCACGTCTCATTGTAAAGGGCTGGTCGGCATTTATAAACAGTGGTCTTCTGACTTCGTTTTTGCAACTAAAGACAAACTCTCTGTCACGAAAACTGAGAAAGATAATACGTACTGGTCTTGGTTTTGTGTTAGAGAATCTTCCAATTCTGTAAACTATGTCAATACTGATTCGACTACTGTTTGAGATCTTACTGATAAACGAGCGCACCTTTTCATAGAGAGTCTGATTTGTTTCATATTCAAAATCTTCAAGCCCGTTTAGAATCAGGTTCTTTCCCCTCACTTCTTGATATAAGATTTCTTGACCCCGTTCTAGTTGTTGCACTCTTTTATTAAGTCGCACGCATTCACTTTCCAGGTAGCTGAGTCGCTCGTTTTGGTTTTCAATTGAATTTGTAAGTAGAGTTTCTATCCGGTCAAGAGAGTCCAGTTTTTCAAGTTTTTTATAGATGTCATCAAGTGGATCATTTAAAGGAACTGCGTCACTTTCGTGATCAGATTTACCCGATCCACTTTGAACACCCTCCATATTTTCAGAACTGTCTTTCACTGGCGAATGATTAATAGGCATTTTTGTGATAGCACAAGAGTGGTAAAGTTGTGTCTTTTTTTTATATCTTTAACTATTAAGTATAAATATGTACGTGTGAAGGAATTTTTTCCTGCAGCTGCTGAGCGATACGTCTACTCTCCTTGAAGGACAAAGTATGTATATGAAATAAAAAATTTCAAGCAGAGGTCAAAGGTCATGCACTCTTAAATGACACACTTAGGGTGTGATATGTCATTCGAAAGTTATTTTATAGATGATTTCACTTGCGACACATTTTTATGTCCTAAATTACATCCGCTAAAGGTACATCGCTACATCTCGGTTTGTCGGGTTTATTCAGATTGCAAGCGAGTTGACTAACTTGATCTTTTGCATTGTGGTAAATGTGAAGTCTCAACGCATTTTATATGCGTCACATATACGTCGTGAAATTAGTCAAAAGCTACTGCAATGCTGGTAATAAATATACATTTAAGAGTGACATTAAAACATTCGAACGAATGGTTCAAGCACTTGCATGTAAAACACTTAAAATGCTACATATCAATCGAAAGCTAATTCATAACAAATTTCATTTATGATCCTGGAATTACTTAATCATAAATCCTGAATTAACATGTTTTTGTCAAAATTTAAAAAAAATATTGAAAGACATGTGGTGGCAGAGGAATAAAAATAAAATAAGAAACCCTTAAATTGTGAACCACTTTTCTCCACTCACTGCATCCTTTTTGGACTATTCATGTAGCTTTTGCTTCCCCGTTCACAAAAAAGATTCAATACTCACTTTCTTGTAGGCTAGCTTGTGCTCCCTCATAAGCTCAGTTACAAGTCCATTACCCTCGCCTATCCTAAAATAACATACAAGCGAAGCTCGTAACCAGGCTTGGTTTTGGTATCTGGATGCAATGCAGAAAAAATAAAAAAAAACAAAGCAGTTGCACAGTCTGGACCGGGTATCCCGAAAAGGCTGTTCGGCGAGCTAAAAAGTGGTCCATTCCAAAAATATGTTTTCGCTATATTATTACACAGTATGATGCATTGAACATAAATAATCATCATATGAGTCAGTTTTCGGCGTTTGCATATTTATAACCAGAGTAAAACAATTTTAATTATTTAAATGGATGACATTTTATATCTCACACAGGAACAAAGTTGTTAAGATTGAAGCCTCCGTCAACAAAGGATTGGTAGAAAATATTCACGCTAGCTTCTGAATTGAGTGATAGTAACTGCGAGCCCATCATGTTGGAACACACCAGGGAGAAAGTCCAGTTAATTTGTATGGTGGTTTTGGTGCAGTAAAGTGCTTCATAAAAATAGCTATACTTTAAAATCTAGACTAATAATTGAAATAATCATTACTGAACGAGTTTAACAATCATTTGCTGAATATGTATAAACAAAAATTTAGTCCTTCACCAACTTAAAATTTCGAAGTAAAATTCTGACAATGATCGTGAAGATTTTTCCGCTGAGCTACTTTATAGCTACGTCATTGATAACCTTTGCATCATAAATGTATCGAATGTAGTATTAGAAGCTATTGTAGAAGGAACAAGCAGCAGGAATTGCTTCCAACATGCTTGTGTTTTATCATTATAGCCAGTGAGAGTAGAAAACTATTTTAGTGTAACGTAAAAAATATTTGTATAATGTAAGTAAGTAGTATAGTTTTTGCACCATAAAGCAGCTGCACAACTCAATAATAATATATTATGCTTAATTTAGAATATTATTCTCTTTTTACCCCAACCATGTGTACCATGACGTTGTGTACTTCCAAATATTATATTACGTGCAATATTTTAGAAGTAAATGTGCTACGTGTTATGTCATCTTCCATAACGCCACCACCCCAACATGCTATGAAACAATGGAAAACGTGATGTGAATGTGAAGATGTTGTAGTGTGGATGCGTTTGCTTAAAAAACGCGTGCTATATCACTAAAAAATGACTCAAATGATGATTATTTATGTTCAATTCATCATAATATGTAGTAATATGCCAAAAAAATTTTTTTGGAATGGGCCACTTTTTAGCTCGCCGAACCGCCTATTCGGGAAACTGGGTCCAGACTTTCCCGCTGCTTTGTTTTTTAAAAATTTTTTGTGTATTACTTTGCCCCATATCCAGGTTCTAATCCCATCCCTGCTCGTAACCTGTTCATCATACTCATATTGTTGCTTGATATATAGTACAAGTGCATAAATGAATATACCGGTATCTGCATCTGTTTTATACCTTCAATTCCAGTTTGCAAGGCCGTTTACAAACCATGTATGTATATAATCTTGAATATATTTATATGTATTGAATACCTGACAAATACAACCTTTTTCATTATTACAAGTACATTCCGATTGGGAAAAAACAAAACAAACGGACAAACAGAAGTATTTCCCGCATTATAGTGTTTTTATCAGTTGTTTTTAAATATTTCAAGTTCAGTTATCATTCAGGTTATCTTAAAAAATCGGTAAGATGGTTGTAAGTCGAGGGAAATGGATTATTGGTCAACCAAGCATGGAATGTGTGTTTTGTTTCAAAGAATTGCATTCCTACGGTGAACTCCGATTTCATTTGAGACGTCACATTGGAGAATTTGACTTTGTGTGTGGAGTGTGTGAAAAAGGCTTTGTAGAGCTGAGGGATTGGATCCGTCATAAAAAAACAATGCATTTTCCAAAACCTCTGCATTCCTGTGTATTTTGTGAGAAGCAATTTAAAACGAAAAGTTGTCTGTACAGTCACATCAACCGATTACACACAAAAGAAAGACTTTACCCCTGTCCTTTTGAACAGTGTCCCTATGAATTCGAAAAAAATGGGCAGCTCCGTCATCATTTGCGAGTAAAACATACATTAGAAGGAGAAACTAAAGTGAAATGTATATTTGTGCTAAACTTGTATGCTCCAGCTACCTCAACATCACTTGCGAATTCATACCAATGAAAAACCATTCTCATGTAATGTTTGTGGACAAGCTTTCCGTTTCAGAGATAATTTTCTGAAACATCAGCTAACCCATGCTGAGACAAAGTCATTTTCATGCCAAATTGCGACAAATCATATTATTGCTCAGTTGTCTCCGTCAACATCAACGCAAACATACAGAACAAAAATCATTTTGTTGTGGAGAATGTTCAGCTGCATTTTGGTCAAAAGCTGAGTTGAAATCTCACCAACTGTATAAGCACACACAGGAAGGCAACAAGTTTGTGATATGTGTGGAAAGGCTTTCGCTTCCAAAGGAAATCTCAACCACCACGTTAGGAGACATTTGAAGGAGAAGCCCCATAAATGCTCAATTTGTAGTGAAAGATTTTTGGATGTCAGAACTTGGAAAAATCATGTGAAACAACACAACACTACGACTGATATTCATTGTGCAACATGTTCCAAAATATTCTTTTCTAAGAAACTATACGAAAAACATTATTTTGTGGAGCACGTGGGTGGTAATCCGGACTTGCGAAAAATTTGCCTTTTCTGTAACAGGAAAACGAGACAGATGACTGAAATTGAGGATCATGTACGGAGCCATCTGAATGAAAAGCCGTTCTTTTGCAGTTTATGTCCCAAGTCGTTTTTTAGCCACATGATTTTACGCCAGCACCAACGAACGCATTCAAAGAAGTGATCATACGCGTGGGGTTTTTGTAAAATTACATCGAAGTAATGAAGTTATTAATCTACAGTTCTATATTAATCATTCTCTCAACTTCTGGACGGGATATTTAATAATTGATATGAATTGATTATAGGCATATGAATTTGCTCTATAAGGGATTTCGCTGTGCAGCCACGATTGACGATGTAAGAACTTCCCATGTCTTTGGCAGAAGAGGAACGGCTTCAGCAAGATCATAATGATATTCAAAACGAGAAAGAAAAGCAGGCAGCTGAATTGTGCCTAACGAAGGGTTTCCTTCGACATGCTGGAGGATCGCAATAAACGGATATCATCATTACAATTGAATGATTTGCGATAGTGCGAAATAGATATACTTATCAGAAATTAAAAGTTGTGAGGAAAAAGGAAATAAATGGTTGTTGATCGGCTCAATTCATTATTAAGGAGGTTTAGTTGATATACGGATTTGTATTTTCTTTTTTTATTGTAAATATGCGAATAAAGTTTGCCCTAATAACAGGAAGATTACAAACCTCATAGCAAGAATTTGCTACACGATAACTTCCATGCACGCTAAACCGGAAGCCGGAGTTTTTTATTTCCCTTGCTTCATGAAGTGGAGCTGCATACTATCCAAAACTTCTTTGCGAAAAAGTAGGTCATCTCTTTCTCGACTTCCTTTCGTCTGAGTACTCGCCGGCCTGCCACATGTCATGTATTTCTATTTTCTATCGCATAAATACATCGTGCTCATGGATTTATATCTCCATTGGCTTAACAAAAGACGAGTGGTTTCTCACAACTTTTTATTTTGACCGAAAGCTCACTCTGTTTACACCTGCTCAATCATTCATTCACAAATGCGAAAATGAAAACCTCCAAGAGTGAACAAAGCTAAAGTTATGAGTTTCACCCTGAAACTACTAGTATTATCTATTATAAACTGTGAAATTCCTTCGCACAGCAATGCCGAAAGTAAAAGATTACAGTTGTAGCATCAACGATGTACCACCCGAGGTATTAGCTAATTATTGTGAATATCTATTCATTCACATACTTTCCTATTATTGTAAAATCGTTGGCCAATTATGCATTCGTATTTCAGGTATTGGAAAAGATTCTGGAGAAACTGGAACAACAAGACTTGCTCATGTGCAGATTGGTAAATTCCCAATGGAAATTTATCCTGAGTCATATAATGGAACAAAAGGTCTTCTCATTTTTCACCACCTACAATGACAACGTTGAGCTTCTAATTCCGAGTTTGTGGATACAGCCAAACAAACGATATCCAAACGAAGATAATATCAGTCTAGAAGAATGGCTCCTTGCTCGGGAAAGGATTCGAATGGGAAACCACTTGAAAATGGCATGTCCACATGAAGTTGGGAAAGGACTAGAAAACCCTTTTCCATCTTCGTCTCTACGATTTGGAATAAGAACGGGTGACTTACCCCTTGGGATCGGCTCCAATTACTCTGAGCAAGAAATTTACCCATTTTTCAAGAAATACGGCCATTTTCTAACTACCCTAGTTTTGGATGGGTATCGGGAGTCTGTATTTAATTTTTGCAAGCTCCTTTCCCACTTCCCCAACTTGAAATTGTTAGTGTTTGAAGTTGTCCAGTTACATAGTGATTATGAGAATGAAGCATTTTCTCAACTGCCATCACTTTGCCATCTCACTCACCTTCGCTTCTCGAACGTTTCTCTCTTTTCTTCCAAGCGGAACTTTACTTTGGGATTTGAAGCCCTCTTTTGGATTCTGGATAAATACGGAGTACAGTTGGTAGGATTGACTGTGAATGGATATGATATTAAGAATTTTGACGATGTTGAGAATCGTCACAAAAATCAGTTGACTTTACAAAGCTGAAACAGAACGTTTCCAGTGAGTATTTAATGCAAGAATGATACCAAATAAAGACGCTGCAGTGCTCAGCAGATGATGATGATAATGAGAACGAAGCTCACGTCATGAAATACATGTAAGGAAACTAAATTTAATTGGATGCAGATGATTTTGTTTTGAGGGCTTTATCATTCACTGTGTTAAAATTTTGGACATTTACTAGGTTGACGTGCTCAGGCTGATTAATATTCAGTTTAAGAAACTGATACATTTCATGCTCCAACCCATTGCTCATTTTTTCAAAGCAGATTCCTTACTTGAGGCATGCCAGAAAGTCTGGGATGTTGCATTTATTCTCATATTTTACAACAGCCCGAGCGAGTGAGAGAGAACGCATTTATGAGAGTGGAGAAGTATCAAGGGGCTTGGTTTCCGAAAGTTGTCTTTGTTGGAGGAAAAACGGGGTCATCACATCCTCAAGATACCAACTTGTTCGCCTACCACAATATATTGCTTGCTTCTTTTTATGAAACAACACTGTAAAAGATCTTGATGTTTGAGTCTCATTCTCCCACCTATTTAAATAAAGCATGTCAACATTTTGAGATGCATCTTTATAATGCATAATATTTGTCTTAAACATATTCGCAGTTTCATATGAAACAGTTTTATCTGGAAGCATACGTCCTTAAATACAAATGATGCGAAAGGAAAACCATTTGGAAATGCTTTGTCCACTTGGAGTCAGATGTAGTATTGGAAAAATTCCATCTTCCTTGTTACGATTTGGAATACTTCATATTTCATCCAATTCCTTTTGTAATAACGCTTGCTTTACTGAAACCACGCCACTTTTCGGATTCCGGAGGAATATGGAGAACGAATGAATCTGAAAATCTAATAATGAAAACGTAACGACAGAGTTTGTAACTCACAAAAGGGGTTCCCTTGACACACATAATGCTCTAGTTCTAGTGTGGCATTGGCAAACACAGAAAAGCCAATCCAAACCTTAAGTAATTTTCTGAAACGTTGGAATACCTTCAATTGCCATTTATAGGTAATCAGTTTCAAACCCCTAAAAAGGCAAAGGCCTTTCATAAAATAAAAAAGTTGGAGATTACGTTACCTCAACGGGACTGGAGAATCAGGGTCTTTATTTGTCTGTTTTATATTGATCCTAATGGCTTTCAGAAGTCTCACGTAGTTTGGAATGGGTAAAAGTGAAGCTCATAATCATTAAATTGACAAATGTTAGAAATAAATATTCTGCAGAAATGCAGATGATAATGAAATTATGGATTATTCACAGTACTATTTATGTACCTTTTATTTGCATGGTTAAAACTACAAATAATATTGCATCATACTAGAGTAAAAGTACAAAAATTAAAGATATTTATTTATACAAAAACTATTGGCAATAGATACAAATCCTTAATTACACTAAATGAACTTGTGATTACTCTGCAGGACCAGTCGACACCGTCTCTGAAAGAGGACAGCAAGTCTTTTGATGCTGGTCCAGATTTGCAAAGCTTACATACACATTCCCACATTTTTTGCACACATGTGTATAGCGATTCTTGTGAGATTTACGCTGATGTTTGTAGCGCGGCTCATAACCATCAAACGTTTTAGGGCAGAATTGGCAGTTATATTTTTTAGCAGGAGTCTCATCACTTTCACCTTCCTTTTTGAGCTTTTGACAATATTTTCGATGTGTATGAAGGCCCATGGAAGCGCAAAACCTTTTGTTACATCCCTCGCAGATGTGTTTCAGTTGTTCATAATGCACTGCTGACAGGAGGTGTGTACGAACACTCTGCAGATTGGGAAACGTCGCAGGGCAGAATTCACACATCCAAATTTCCACTCCATCTTCACCTTTCTTTTCCAGTCGATAGTGCCTTCCTTCTGGAACAACAGTATTTCCAAGTCGGCCTTCATGAAAGGCGTTGATATGATTGCGAAGTTGATGGGGTTTTGAAAATGCTTTTCCACAGTATTCACAAGAAAAGTTCCTCTCCTTCGCGTGAATAGCTTTTATATGGTCGTTAAGAGTTCGTTGATCGCTCAATATCTTTCCACAAATTTTACAAGCATTAGGCTCCAGTCCCAACTCTTGAAAATGTTGATGGCGTCGATGATGCTTGAGTCGATCCTCTACAAAAAAGCTTTTGGGGCAGAGTTCACAGAAGAATGATTGAGAGGTGGCGTGAGCCCTCTGAAACCCAAACATTAGCATTAAAACCTAGCCATTTATAAGTTCCATTCAACAATTATTTAAAAGTAATTTTTTTACCGTGTCCATGTGTTTACAGAAGCCTTTATAAGATTTGTGAACAATATTACAAGGTGCACAAGTCAGGAGAATATCCTTGTGTTTTTTCGCAATGTGATAGTCTTTTTTGAATGCGAAACAACTCACAGTGTGGACAGCTTTGGCTTCCCTCCTCTTTGTAACTTTCTTCTTGGATTTGCACGTCAGGATGATCCATTTTTAGGTGGAGGTTGAGGAGTTGTTTAGTTTCAAACTTTTCCTGGCAGTCTGGCGGTTGGCTGCAAGCCAAAAACCCCTCTTTGTCCGCGTGATGTTTTGCAAAATGCTGTTGAAGGTGATTTTTTGTGGTATAGATCATTTGGCAAATGCAGTAGTAAGGAATGTCCATGCTTTTGGAGATCTCAGCTCTTTTATTCATCTCATCCTGTTTTTCCTTCCCTTTTCCGTGATGATGTATTGTCATGTGGCGTCGTATGTATTTGCTCTTCAGGAGCCATCCACAGGATTCACAAATGGTGGTGTCTTCACGATTGGATTCATCGTGAAGTTGGAGGTGTTCCCTCAGGTATCCTTTCTCGAGGAAGCGGGCAGGACACTTGTGGCAGATATGAAAGTACGTCTTTTTGTCCACCGGTCGAGGCTTTTTTTCTGTGTGGTAGCAGTTAACGTGGCGACTCATGCCACCTGGAACTACCAGCCATCCGCACTGAGAGCAAGTGGAACCTTCCCCAGTTTCATGAAGACGGAGATGGTTGAGCATTAACTTCTTGTCTCTTTTTTCTAAGGAGCACAGGCTACATTTGTGCCATTTGTGACTGCCCTTTTGAAATGTCGTGTAGAGGGACTGGTTAGAAGGGTCAGAGGATTTGCAGTCTTGTTTCTTTCGTTGGGGGGATTTGCGGAGGCGTGAAGTAGGTCTTGGGTTTGGTGGCCGACCTCGTTTTGGTTTTATTGGTGAGTTTGGAGATGAATTGGTAGGACTTTTCCGTTTGAAAACTCGGTTGGGTTTGGGAGGCTGGTATTCCTCATCCTCTGAAGAATCTGATTGACTACTATTGTTGGCATGTTCATTATCATCTTCAGGCTCGAAATCCGAGTGATTATGATTATCCTCTTCTCCTTCTTCCAAAGCTTCAGAAACAAACTCTGATAATCTGTCTGGGGAACGGATTTCAGGTGAAGGTGACAATGACTTGACTCCAGATGTGCATATTTCATCATATTCTTCATCCTCTTGACAATCCTTTTTAGTTTTAGCTTCCTTTTCAACTTCAAATGAAGCCCAATCTAAATTTAGTGATAAATATTAACTAACCGTCTCTAAACACTAAATCCTTGATGTTTAAAACAAAAAACGGATTTCAATTTGACCACCTTTCAAAACTTCAGCTCGAACCTCCTCCCAAATGCTTGTTGACCCTTCCCCTCCTCTTCCAACCTCCTTTGTATTGTGAATCTGACATTTCAACTCATTTGAAATCCTAGTCAGCCTCCTTTTCAGCCCAGAAATCTCTTTGAGAGTCTCGTAAAACTGTTGAACAGCCTCTCCACAGGTTGAACAAACTTGACACCAAAACTCGGGATGAAGCTGACCTCCAAACTGCTCCAGAAATCTCTCCAACTTTTTATCCGGAAAGTGTAGAATGCTCCTCAAGATGAAGATAACTTGTAGTTGCTTATCAAGACAAGAACCTTCCGTAGTTAAGTTGGAGGATGACAAAGTCGAAGGAATACAGCCATCATCATGATCATCAGCTCTTTCATTCTTCAATCGGGTTATGTTCCCATTCACAACCATAAAACTGGAAGGAACATCTACCGCACAAAACAAGCACCTTTCAGTTTTTCCTCCATCAATACCAAATTTAATTTCCGCCACCTCCATCATATTTCACTTCAGATTTCAAACTTTCCAAAAACACTCCAATGTGAAAAACACGTACGTATCGTAATTAGTTGTTTTTGTAATTGAAAACTACGAAAACTACACTCAACTGCCAATCATTTTAATTGTCAGCTGGAATGGACTGAAAACAGCTCGAGATCATGAGGAAATGAACTTGTTTCTCTGATTAAAACCAGACTGAGGATCATGATCATGATGATCTTCATTCATGGTGCAATTGCAACGTCCTTTCTACAAAATCAGCTGCTCACTCATTTCAAGCTCAAAATAGGAAGGGTATAGAGTGTAGAGTTGTGAAAGACTGAGAGAGCTGGAGTAATTGACTTTTGTTCAAAAACCATTATTTACACCGGTTTACTACTTTAGTCCATTGTCAACCAGTGTTTGCTATATTCCTTAGAATTGGTATGGGTGAAAGATTTTGGAGTGAAAAAGGAAGATAAGAATAAACCTGTTAGCGACACCGGGATGACTTCAAGGTGTCTCTTTTGTGCAGTGCCACTGGCTCCTAACTTTACTGTCGTGCAGGGCAAGATAACCCGGTTGAAAAGGGAATCAGCTGATGATAATCTTGAGGATGACGATGATGAGGATAAGTGTTTTCCATCCACCTCAGGTTTCTCCTTATCAACTGAGGATAGCCTCCTGGATAAACAACTGGAAGTAGTGTTCATCCTGCGCAACATTCTCGGAATTCCGGAGAACAAGTTGGAGGGATTTCTGAAGCAATTTGGAGGTCAGCTTCATCCCGAGTTTTGGTGTCAAGTTTGTTCAACTTGTGGAGCTACTGTTCAACAGTTTTACGAGACTCTCAAAGAGATTTCTGGACTGAAAAGGAAGCTATCTAGGATTTCAAACAAGCTGAGATGTCAGATTCACAATACAAAGCAAGTGGGAGGTGGAGGAGAAGGGTCAAATCGTATTTGGGAGGAGGTTCGAGCTGAAGTTTTGAAAGGTTTTTAGACAATGTCATTTTTAACTATTATGTACATAATAAGTGCCAAGTTTGACTGATTTATGTTTTTTATCAGATTTCCAAGAGGTACCTTTTGTAGCTGATGCTGTCGCCTCTAAAAGCAGCCATGAAGAGGAACCAATCAAAGGAGAAGATGAGGAGATCGAATCCGCATCAGATTTTGATGAGGTCATTGAACCACCGTCTGATTTTGAACAAGATAATGATGATACCAAGTCCAACTCGAGTAGTCAGTCTGAAGATTTAGTACTGAACAACAAAAAGCGCTCACTTGACAAAACGTAAACGGGGTCGTCTATCAAAACGCCTTCAATCATCACCCTCAAGAAAGAGGAACGAATCCTTATCTTCAGCGGCCCTCTACACTACCTTCCGTAAGGGTCACCTTTTAATGTACAAATGCAGCCAGTGCTCCGCCCCGAGATTTTCCAAGAAAAAGATGCTCATCCATCTCACTCTCCACAAGAGTGGGAAAGGTATCCCATGCTCTCAATGTGGATTCCTAATTTCTACGCGCAGCATGACTAAACACATATCCGAACGTCACCCGGAAATTTCCATTGAAAAGGGGAAGAAGAGCTACACGTACACATGTTCAAAATGTCCAGCCATATCCACCGGTAAGAACTCCATGATACAGCATCTCAAACTCCATGAGCTTTCCAACGAGGAAGAGACGACAACCTGTAAATTATGTGGGTGGCTGGTCAAGACCAAGTCGCTCCCACATCACATGGCGAGTCCCAATCACGGAAGAACAATTGAGGAGCAAGGAAAAGTGATAAAAATTACAAATGTCACGACTGGAATCCCATACTACTGCGATTTTTGTCCAATGATCAAACCTAGTCTGGAACAGTTGCTGAAGCACTTTGAACGGTATCACGCCGATAGCGAGCAATTGGTGGCTTGTATCCAGCCAACCTGCCAACAAAAGTTTCAGAGCAAGCAGCTTCTCAAGTTTCACATGAAAGAGGCTCACGCTGACGTACAAATCGAGAAAGAACCTCCCGAAGAAGAAGAGGAGGACCAGAAATGCCCACATTGTGAGCTCTTTTTCAACTCCAAGCTGAAAAAAGACTATCACATTGCGGAGAAACATAAAGATGCTATTCTCACGTGCTTCACTTGTGATATCAAGATGAGGTCTTACAATGAGTATCGAAGGCATATGGAGTCATCGGTGAGATATTTTTAAAAAACGTAAAATCAGTGAAAAATAAAATATTATTTTACAAATAGATGGCTTTTGTCATGTTTCAGAAGGCTCACACTGCCTCAAGAACTTACTATTGCGAACATTGTGGAAAAAGTTTCTGGAGTGCTGGCGCATTCGAGACGCACCAAGTACGCTTTAAAAATTATGATATTTAAATTTGTTTTAGTAAAATTATGATGATTTAATGAATCCTTACTATCTAGCAACAAGAGCACCATGAGGAGCTGGGATTGGAGCCTTTGGCTCACCAAGATAAAAACCATTCATGCCGATTTTGCGGACAGACCTTCAGAGTTATGCAATCTCTCTTGTGGCATATCCAAGGTTTTCATGAAGGACCCCTTGCAAATCCTGTCATCCCTGATGGAAAACACTTTCGACTTGAAAAGGGAGCAGATGGAGGGGAAATTTGGCATTGTGATTTTTGCACACTGACCTTCCAAAATAGGGAGGCTGTTCGCACCCACATCCTACGAAATCACTCGTCAAAGGTCAAATTCATTTGTGATGGGTGTGGGAAAAAATATGTGGCTTCAATGGGACTCCATCAACATCGCAAGTCTTGTAAGGAGGTGCTCGAAAAGGTTGGAACTGAGGAGACAACTCCGAAATTTGCTTGTGTGATCTGTTCAAAACCGTTTTGGACTTCTTTTCAACGCTACAAACATCAGTGGAACGTGCACAAAAATCAAGAAAAGGTTTGCCTAAAGTGTGGAGTAGTTTTTCCCAGTTTTGGAACTCTGGAGAAACATCAGATGGAGTGTAAAGCTACTTCAGAAGTAGGCGAAACGGGTGATGCGACAAAATAACATTTAGCTCGTATTTTACTACATTATTTCTCAATGTTTTTATTACATTATTCAATAACTTATCAGGAAAATAAAACATCAAGCATTTAAAATAAATATTGTAGTCATAAAAATAATTGGAATATCATTTATTCCAATAAATTAACATAATAACTATAAAACCAAATCTACAACAGACTTTTAATTCACTATGAACTCGTCTGAAACTTTCTCCTTCGAATAGTTCCATTTCTCTCTACTACAATGGTTTCCGGGTTCCTCTCCATTCTCAACTGAAATCCACAGCTAATCACAACCCGTTTTAGTTTAGGCAAGAGCTCGAAAGCTCGTCGCACTCCATCCACATCACCTACCCTTAACTCAATCCCATTAAAGTTTAACTCTCTTAAATTCTGACATTTCAGCTCAATAAAAGGCCAGAACCAATCTCTATCAATATTTCTCAACAGTGTGCTAAATTTGGTCAAATTTTCAAAAGGAATCATAACCATAGCATCATTATCATCATCACCTTCAACTCCCCAACCTTCACTATTTACTGTTAAATTCAGCTGTAAATTGGTCAAACTTTCTGCAAATCCATTCACAACGTCAAGAACACCTCCAATCCCCACATCATCTTGTTCTGAGCGACCCGCTAGCTGAAGCTGTTCTAAAATCGGCAAGTCCTCTAGTCTTGCAAGTGTTGCTAAAATACTTTCCAACAATGCACCATTAACCGCATTCACCCGGAGACCCCGAAGATTCCCCAAATTTGCTGAAGTCAGTGCCTCAACAGTCGCTGCATTTCGAAAAACGAACGCTGCACAAACCAACCTCATCAGTTGGTGAGAAACACGACGAATTATTGATGCACAAACTAGCCCCATTTGATTCCCTTCATCTTCATAATCCATCCCCTGCTCGATATCAAGTAATTCCAATTTATTCAGTTGTAAAGCTTGCTCTGCCCTTTCCACATCTTCCCTTTGACCTGGATAAAGAATCCCTCGGATTTTCAGCACCTTTAAATTAGGCAGGAAGCTGAGAAGTGTGTAAAAATGTGACACGTTGATCCCCAACAGACCATCAAAATGTATTGCATTGATTGTGTGACCCAGCGTCCTCATCATATTGGTTGAAAGGTGATTTAAATTCTGGTAATTTTGGTAGATTTGTGTCATATTAACAAGTGGAATGATTAGAGATTTACATATAAATGGACTACTTCCTCCAATTCTTCCCAATTCTGAATATTTTCCAGTAAATTCTTCAATTTGTCGCGTGCTGTAGAACTCATAGAAATTACGACACCTCTCAATTCTTCCTCGCAAAGGGTGCCTCTTATCTTTTACCCTGGATGACCACTCCGTTCCGAGCGTGGTGAGATTTTCAAAGTATTTCGTAGGAGTTTCGAAGAGTAGCTCATCAATTGCTACTTTTGTCCGCTGGGATACTTGACGCAAATGGAGGAGATCATTGTATGATAAATAGTCATGATTGTTGAGAAGAATGGGTAAGGTGAGAGGTAGCAATTTAGAAGTTTTATGGGAGTTGAACATCTTCCTCCATTCTGGACAGGTGTTGATGAGTGACTGAAAATCCTGGGAAGTTAGGTGCGAAATAATGTCGTCCCAAATCTTAAAAAAAGTACTTTATTAGAAAAAGCTAAAAAATTGAATAAACACAAAATTATGAATAGAAATAAATATACCTCTGGGAGTAGACTGAAAATGTCAACTTGTGAAACTAAATTAAAATTCTGTAATGGGTTCCTATCAACTACTTCCATTTCGCCGTGCTCAATTGACACTTCCATTTTTAATATTTAAAACCTTGTAGTAACAACTGTATTGTGACTTAAAAGAGTTTTCTGTGCTGAGCAAAATGTGTTTTTGTTGTTGAAAACTAAAATACACAAGAGGATATGAGACCTCTTTGCCGGAATATGGGAACATGAAAAACACCACACAAGTGGCAGTGAGCTATAGTGAGTCTATAGTGTTTCTTTAGGGGTAACTTGTCATGTATAGCTGAAATCAATAGCAATCAACCTACCTGAAGGCATTGCAAAACTCGGAATCATATCAAAGACATTTTATACTAATAAAAGTTATTTAATGACTTTTACATAATACCCTAATATTTTATATAAACCTAAGGATTGCAACATCAGTCTTTCAACATGCGTAATTACTTTGGTTATGAATCATGAACGATCTTTTTATGAGTCTTTAAATGCTGTCCCCAGTTTCTGCCTTGACCAACACCTCCTCCCGCATCCCTCCTCCGGACAAACAAACCTCCACTCACTTGAATCCGTGTGAGTGTAGCTCGTGTGCTGCTTTAATTTGGAATTGGTTTTGAATACCTTTCCACATTTCTCACAGCAAAAAGTCCTCTTTGCAATGCACGAGGTTGGTATGTCCATCTGTCTCAAAACATAATAATTTTTAGTCGGTTGTTTTTTTATTTAACTTTAATTATTATTCCGTTCTTACATAAGCCATTCCTATGAGCAAATGCAGCTCCGCACAAATCACAAATAAAAGATTTTCCCGTCGTTTTAGGCTCATGTTTTTTCATATGTCTCTTGAAATTATACTCGTTATTCATCCTTTCCTTGCAAATTTCACACTCAAAAGCTCCTGCTAATCCACTCGCTTTCTCCTTGTGTTTTTGGCTCAAGTGTTTTCTGAACTCTGGCAACGTTCGAAACTCCATTTGACAGTGGGAACACTTGTGTACCTTGGTTTGGCCATGCTCTAGTTTAGAATTGCAGCTGGGTCCATCCTTCCACGTTGTGGTAAACTTCCACATGATTTTTTATTCTTTTTTCAGAGAACTGGGGTGAAAACACTTTTTTGCAAATGTGACATTGTTTCTTAATCTTTTTCACGTTGGTGGGGAGTTTTGGGACGATGAGATGTCCATGCACAAAATGTGCTATTGCCGGCCTTTTCCCGTCAAAAGCAAAGTCGCAGCGGCTACAATGGTAATTTACTTTAGCCAGGTCTTCGCCGTTGGTTTTATTAGGGACTTTCATATTGGAAACAGTTGCCTCCCCACTTGATTTGGGGTTGTGCTGAGTTAGCTCGTGCCAGGCGAGCTCATGAGCTTTTGTGAATTGTTCAGAGCAACTGGAAGTTGAGCACTTCCATTCTCCATGGGTTTTGAGATGGATGTCCAGTTTTTCCTCGAAGGCGAACACTTCATAGCAGCCTTCCACGGGACAGAATTTGTTGCCAAAGATGGAAGCTTGGTACGGAAAAAGGGGAGCTGCAGCTGGCTTCAAGTCTTCAGGGTTGGTGGTGAAGCAACGGCGCTTACATTTTTTGGGGTGGGTTCGGTGATCCACGAGAGAACGGTGGTATTTTAGAAGTTTCTTGCAGGAATGACAACGAACAAATTTTTTGAGGTCGTGAACAACAGCTCGGTGCTTTTCGAGAGCCGCTTCGCATTCCAGAACTTGAAGACAGACTTCACACTTTTGGTATATCAAGGGGTCATCATCATCAACAAGATTTGTTTTGGTGTGGGATTTTTTGGACCTTTTCCTTTTAACAAGGCGTTCTTGTTCTTCTTCTACTTCTGATTGTGAACATTCCATGTTATCCTCTTCAGAATTAGAATGCTCGTCTTCCTCTTCTTCCATTTTTTCGTAATCTTCCGTTGCTGTGATCAGCGTCGTCGAGTTCTGGCTCAGGTTCAACTGTATCCTCCTCATCTGTGTGTGTTTTGAGATGGAGGCGGAGGGTTAGTTGGTTCGAGAAGGTTTTGGTACATTTGGTGCATTTTAGAATGGACCTCAGCGCCTTCTCTTCAGATTCAACATGCTTTTCCGGTTTCTGAGCTGTTGATGCTGATGGTAACTCAATAGTTTGGTTTAAAACCGCAGCCGAATGCTTTTCAGTGACGACTTCTGATGTATTCATAACCCTGTTTTCTTCGGGGACGCTGTCAATTTCCTCCAGTTTAATAATCCGTTCATTGTAGCCTCCATCATCCACCTCAAGCTCCTGGGTATCATTATCATTCTCTAAAACCTGAGAAGATCTGTCATCCTCGCTGAATGACTCCTGAGTCTCCGAGCTGCCGAGGTTTCGGAGATGAGACGGAGAAATCTGTTCAATTTTAATTGTCATATTGGGAAGTTTGTCTACATAAACCCTTGGCTGTCTCAATTCCAACTTGAGTTTACCTATTTAAAATAAAACAAAATAAAACATCATAATCATCATCATTTGTTAAAATAAAAATTGCTTTTAAAATTTAAGTATTGACAATTTACAATTCTGTATCAAGTCCTTCCTCAGCTCCTGAACCAAACTAATCATTCGATCCCCACCATCTCCTTCAAACTGTTTTCGAAACGCACTGAATCTTGATGGAACCCTGTCGGCACAAACCATCACCTCTTGAATCCTTTTCGCTTTCCAATTTAGCTGAAGCTGAATGGTCTCCAGTTGGAAATACAACTCACAAAAAGATTCTCCCAGACCTGAGCAGTCTTCGCAAAAAGTAACAAACTCTCCTTTCCATTTTGCATTTGAAGAAGAACAATCAACATTCAAATATCTGGAGAAGATTTTAAGAAATTTCGAATTTTGAACTCCAATCAACTTTGAGTTTGATGATTTGAAGCACAAAGTACAAAGGGAATTTTCACAATTTAGATCCATTTTGAACTATTTTCAAGAGCACATAACTAGGATTTTTTAATTGTTAAAAATACAGAAGCTGCATTGCATTTTGATGAGCACCCGAAAGAATGTTTTGATGCAAGCAGCCTCTCGTTTCGGCAAAATCAGCTGCTCACTCTCACTCATGAGGGGAGAGTTGTGAAAGTCAGTGAGAGAGCGATAGACTTTGTGCTACAAAAGTATATGTAAATATTTTTGGGAGTCAATATTGACCTTTTGTATTGATAATTGAAAGTCTATGCTTGTTAAGATGCTCTGAATGAATGAGAAAGCAAAATGGGACATGATGCAAATGAGTTTTATGGGTTATGCATCAGTTGTCATGGAATGTTGAAGGCTTTTAAATTGTAAAAAATTGTCAAATTTTTTTTAATCATAAAACAAACAAAAATTGCGTAAAATATCTTTCAGTTTTTCTCCTGTAAATTTTTTCATACTAAAACCAAAAACTTCACCAATTAAAATTTGTGCACCTCCATCAAAACCATAATGAGTGAGACCAGATTGCTTCAGATTTCCTCCAAAGGCTTGGAGGATTCCTTCACCAAACCCCTCCGGAAGTCAGCCTCAGAGTGTGATGTAAATAAAGAAAGTTCCAGTGTTTCTTGCGTTGCCCCAGCAGTGGAGGAGAAACCTTCCCTCATAAATGAGCTGCGCGTCCAGGAAACCCGAGCTTTCACCGATTTGAGAACAAGGGCGAGCTCGGCCAGCTTCCTTCCGCAGCAGAAGCGCCCCAGGGCAATAATCCAGAACTCGAGGATTCATCCACGCGTAAAGTCCGTTTCGCTGAGGAGGAAGCGCCGCCAGCAGACAGTTCAAAATCCGGAATGAATCTCACCCGACCGAAATCCTGCTTGAAAAAGACCTACTTCAAGTTTGGAGCACCGCTGGTCCCTCAAGGAGGAAAAAAAGTAGATAAGCTGAACAGAGCCTTCATGAGATTATCTTTGGAGCGGCGGGGACAACCAAAATTTCTTGGAGAACCACCTCTGGAATATCTCTACCACAAGAAAAAGCAGATTGTCTTCCCCCCAGTGGAACAAGAGCCTTCCAAACTGGAAATATCAAAGGTTCCAAGCGTCGTCACTGAAGTGAGGCTGAAGCCGAGTGTCATTCGAAAGTCGAGGAGCCGATGGTCCGCCCTGGATAGCGCGCTGGAGTACTTTCGTCCTAAAATTCAAGCTAGCAAAAAACCCTCTGTGGTGAATTCAAAGATTCTTCAACAAATGATGGATGAAACAGAAAGAGCCATGCTTACTTCAAACACGATGGCCCACTACGAGCTTGCAAGACGGGATTTGCTCCGCCGCAACGAGGGCTTGGGCAAGCTCCGCAAGTCAAAATATGTGAGGAAGTCAACCAACGTGGATGTGATTCACATGATGAGCCCAGTTATGCGAGAGTTCCAGGAGGAGAGCAGAAATGAGCTTCATCATCTCCTCTGAGATGAGAAAGTATTTGAATTTGTAAAAGAATAAATCTCCTACAATAAATATTGATGGTCGCAATAAATGGAGGTTCCCGTTTTACAAAGCAAACTTATAAAGAAAGTAATTTTAATAAGTAAAATAGGGATGAAATAAATTTTGTTTAGATAGCTTCATATTTTTTTCTGAATTTAATCCATTAAATTTTGAGTGAGTGTGGTTGGAGCTTGCTAAAATACTTTGTCAAACATATTACCACTTGACTTGTCATGTGCTAGTTTTACAAGATAATGGGATATGTTCTTCAGACGATTTCAAAATAAATTATAATAGCATTTTTAGAGATACATAAAAAGCTAACAAACGTTTGGACAAATGATTAAAGAAAGAAAGTCCGTTATCAAGCAAGGTGAATAGCTTTACGTCAGTCAGGGGGAGCTCATTAGAGTATTACCAGATTACCAGTCGCCTAAAGACTTGTGAAGTGTACGTAAACAATTTTTGTTATATGGAATAAGGGCATTATTCAGTTATTTAATTCTTTAAATACAAAATTTTTTCGACATTGCAATCGTTGATAATTATTGACTTTTTCTTTTAATTAAGAACCTGAAATTTGACTGATAAAAACACCCGTTTGTTCTTGCTGCGGCAACAATATAGCCTGGCATTTGCAACGTCAAGTTGAACACACTTTGAAATGGAAGAGCCATCAATGTTTGCTAGTTGGTCTGATGTTCAGATCACACTTCTGAACCATTTCAGAGAAGCCACCGTCCACTTTCTCTGGGAAGACGAGATAAATCTAACCTCCAATATATTAACTAACTGCGTGCTACTTCAATGTATTGTAATAAACATGGATCCCCACCGTCTCTATTCAAACTTTTACAACTCAACCCATTTAAGATACACATTGTACGTTTCCATGCTAAAAACAATATCTCGAGTCACCACAAAACAGAAATATTCTTCGCATGAACTCCTTCTCGTAGCCGATGCAATATTTCCATCAGTATCTATTACCACACACTTTAGTTTACAAACAGCAATAAGTACGCGTAGCTACGACAAATATGCCCATCTAAAATTGCCGACAGTTTTTCTATCACCAACAACAAATCGAATTAGTCTCCAAGATTTAAACTTTGTATCCCAGGATGTCAGTACATCTCTTCTGTTCTTAGTTAGCTTAATTGAAAACGCTGTGTGGATTGGATGCTTCACTTGTGATGGTTTGTTTGCAAAAGAATGGACTGAAAACAATCGAGATTTTAACCCTTATGCATTGGAAATAATTTTCACCAATATTTCGAAAGCTTCAAGTTATTCGTTCGACAGCTTGTCCAAACTTTGGAAAATATTTCAATCAAACTTGCAATTTGGAGTTGAGAAAACTACAAACAACTGCCCCACCATTTTGTCATTCAAAATAGCGAAATATCTACAAATTTTGAATACAGAAACTTGTCAAATCTACGAAACATATTTTCAACAGGTGAACTGCTCCGATTTTCAACAGTGCAGCGATTTATACTATAATGTTGTTGGTTTGGAACGACAAGATGCAGTTAAGCATGAGTTTATTCTCAGACATTCCAGCCTCAGTCAAGTACTGCCGTTTGGTCAAAAGGAAGTTGACTACTCATTTCAACTATTTTTTCCCAAAACGCATTTTCTTGACTCAAATTTGGATGCATTTTTAATGCCGTTCGATTTTGTGACATGGATTTGTATTTTGGTTTCTTTTATCACATTTCCAATTTGGATCGCACTGAACTTGAAACTGAAATTAGGTAACATTATATTTTGGCAATTTTCAGTTTTAATAGAGCAAGAAAGTGATCGACTTCAAAAAACTAAACCATTAGGATAAATTTTAATTATCTTATGGATGTACTCTTCAATTCTGCTCAGGCAGTTTTACAACTCTTCACTTTACTCGTTTATGACAAAGGAGCAGGAACCCAACGATTATCCTAAGAGTTTAGAAGAGTTGCTAAGTCGGCAAGACTTTGATCTCATATTGCCCCGCTTTTTTGCTGATGAATTGCTGTTGGTAATGTATTCGGACTTGGAATATATGAAAACACCTCAAAAAATCCTCGAGCGGTATTTTAAAATCTTACAGAAATCATATTATTTGTCATCCCGTCGCTTTACTAAAACTCTACAAAACATATCAAACGGAATATCTTCCAAGGTTTTGTACTACCCAACCAGCTCTTACACAAACTTCTCCACGTGGGTTTACTCTGAAATCGGCCTTTCTTACATTAAGAGGACGTTCTCCCACTTTGGTATTATGTGAGAAGCGAACTGTGAAAGGAAATGGAACGTGGTTTTATTTAAGCAAAAACGGTTTTTGCGACGAATCTCACAGGATGGGCCATTTTTCAAAAAGTTTGAATTTTGGATGCAAAACAAGCCGTACTTTCTATCCTTTTCATTTCCAATGTTTAGGACATTTTGTTGAGTCCGGACTATATGATTTGGGATTAAAACGATATGATTTGTTGGAACAAGTAAAAGTCATGCAAAATTTAAACAGCATTGAGGAGTGGGAAATGGGAAACGGAAGTATATATAGCTATGTCATGCTTGCTGCTGTGCAACACGAATGGGAAAAACACAGATCCACCAAACTTGAGGCTTTAACTGGGATCACAATTCTGTCATGTACGAGTCTTTGCATAGCCTTGATGTTACTAATTTGTGAAATATTTACATCACATTATGTGTGAGAAACCTTTGCTAAGTGAGTATCAAACATTTCTAGAATTTGAAGTCGGGGTTACTTGAGAAACCCCACAGGAATTTTTATTCATAACTCAAAATCCGTCGTTAATTATATTCAGCATAACACATACAAAACGGCCTTTACTGTGGCTCCATAATTTTAAAATATTTACAAAAACGGGTTTACTGCTAAAGCATTCAGCATGATAATATGATAGCATGAACTCTTTGAAAACATAATTTGTATAATTGAACAATTGTCCTCAATGTTTTTAGAGAACATAACTTTTTAGTTATTTTTCATTACAGCGCACTTTGCACTTTATAGAGGCCCGATCCTTGTATTCAATTTTGAGAAATAATTTCTCAGAAATGAAGTTTTAAAGGTATTAAAATTGTTTGAAATCCCTAGTCACAGATACAATATATTGATTTAAAAACTTATACATAATGTTATTGAGTGAGTGAAAATTCTTTTGCTTTGGTTCTAGTGTCTATTATGTCTAGATACTTTAATAGTTGCAATTAAAAACTGGATGTCAGTTATCGCTTACAATGTAGTCGTTAATTTGCTCCTATCTGGACGTGTCTTCCCTTACGAAACGTGTGACTCGTCGAGTTCGTTAAGAAATGCATTTATTCCTAATTGTTTTTTTTCTAGAAACTGTTTAGCAAGTGTACCTTTAAAGTGGAGAAATTTAGCATGACATGTCCTCGCAATCACAAACTAAAATTTGCAGAAATCTGAATTCAACTATTTTAACTGTAAATTTATAATTGACAATGACATGATGAACATTATACAAACATTTACATGTGTTTGACATATTTTCCGCAAAATAAATTTTTCAGAATTATTAGACAAATAAACTTTTCTCTACAAAAAGTAACATCCCTTATAATGTATAAAGCCTTTGTTATATAATTGACCATTTCGCTCATAACTGTTTCAATTAGCAACATGCTAATGGATATGTGACCACTGGTGACCGATCGACTGACAATTAGAATGGAGGAATATATATTAAATTCATCAATGGCTTAATTCACGTACATTATAGATATTTTCTACTGAATTATAATAATGACGAACAAAAGGTTCATTTCCAACGGTTGGATTTTTTCTACAATGATGGAACATGGGCCATGTTATTTGCCAAATTAAACCTGATTATGATTATCGATCCATTAACTTTGCAAAAGTGGACGCAAATGCAGCGACCGTGATATTATGCAGTAGAAACCCATTTATGAATTTAATCTGTTTGCCAAACAGTTTTTAAAATTGATTGAATTTTGCTAATGTAGTGCATTTTTAACAACTGCCATGGCTGTAAGGAATATTACTAAAATTGCATCAATTTTTTACGGCCATTTAAACGTAATCAATTTTTAAAATACATCAGTAAATTCATGCTAAGACTCAAGCTCAACAGTGAGACTTAGACCTTTGGAAAGACAACTTTAAATTTACAACATTCCTTCTTTCGTTTTTGAAAATGATCATAACCAACAATATAAGGACGGTGATGTACTTGCGAATTTTGGTTATGAAATACCTCGGTTTAGCCACTACACTCGACTGGGATTTTGCTACAAGTGAGTACAAGCGTCCCTCAATATATTTGCACTGGAACGTCCATTCATTCGCATATCTCGGCATTTTCTCTCCAATTATCTTGGGCGTGTATTCAATAAGTAATCTCTATGAATACGGTGACGATTTTGAAAGCGGAGGAACATGGGCATTGGAAGCATCCAAACTTCCAACAACCATAATAGGACTAATTATTAGCTCTCTTATTGGAATGATTCTGATTTCTGCTTTTCGCCTTTTGAATTACAACGACAATCTTAGATACATAAAAAACCAACTAATTCGATACTCACTCAGACTTGAAGAAATGATGGAGCTTAAACAGCTTAGTTTGGACGTTGAGCAGAAGAAGGTAATAAAGCAAGGAGAGTATCTCTTCTTCTTACTTGGATTGGGAACCACATTTATGCCATTATTCTACGGTGGAGTTGTACTGCACGATTCCGATCCCATTCACAGCTTGTTACAAGATTGGTGTGGCATTGAACTTTCATTGGAAATCGACAAAATCCCACTAATACTGGTAATTATTTGGGTAACCTTTAATGGAGGAAGTGCGGGCTACGGCGTACTTACTTTGCCTCTGATGTACATTTGGACAACCTTACTTTGTCTTTCTTCACTTACACCTCAGAATGTTGAACCAATTTATACTAAACTGGATCGGAAAATTCACTACAAAATTTACACCAAGTCTTTCGGAATAATGAGCGAGGACGAAATGGTTGGAATGTACCGAACACAGCAGGTTTTTAATGTATTAGTGAATGAAATATTTGCATCCCTTCTTATTTCATGCCATCATGTAGGATTTATGGTGATGTTGGTAGGGTTGAGCTTTCTAATGATAACTTCTGCAGAAGAGTTATTGATAGGGCCGTTAGTAGTAACGCTAATTATTAGCGGAGTGTTGGGGATAGCACTTGTGGTTTACCTTGAGTTCACAAAAATTGGAAAAATAGTTGATATGAGTGAAAACTTTGTGAGCAAGAGCACGAGCATTTTAAAAAGGCAGTCGTTCTTTCGAAAATTTGTTGTGAGTTGTAGGCACATGACATTAAATGCGGCTCATCCTTTCTATATTTTAAGGAAGAGCACGCTGTTGGAATTTTTTGATCACTATCTAGACTTCTTGATGTCACTACTGGTTAGCTTGACATAAATATTTAAAGTATAATAAAATTTGTTTCTAAGACAAACTGGACAAGGTTTTCAGTAGAGAGTGTAGAGAGCCCTATGCCTAATTTATCTATGGATAGATTTGTATACGTAACTACTCTATAATCGTTTGGGGAAAACCACAACCACAATAGTTAACGGGAAGTAGAGGAGGAAAAGCGATTATTGAGGATGATAGGAGATAATAGTATAACAATTGAGTTTTATATTCATCGGGACCTGAGAGTGGATACGAAACCGTATCTAATAGGAGGCTTCGAAAAAAACAATGGGTTTTGATGCGGTTACATAAAGGAGTAAATTAATTCTAGGATTTAAAACGATAATACGTCAGTTTTACCACTTCTCTACTCCGGTCATGTCCGGTTTATTTATTTATCAATATTTGTGAACTAAGCTGCTACATATGCTGAATATATTCATCAATACATTTGTGTACTTAACTGCTATGTGTTCTTACTTTATCCATCACTATTCTATTTACTAAATTACTATGTATGTTTCATTGCTCCGTCAATATTTATATACTAAACAGCAATATTCAATATTTTATTAAATTATCCTTTAATATTTATATAGTAAACAGCTACATTTGTTTCATTTGTCCATCAATCTTATTATGATACACCATTACATAATATTTTTTAATCAGTTTTCAAAGACAAATACCAGAAAAAATTATGCTTACCTTCGTGATGATAAGATCTGATATTTGACGATGATATTTTCTTAACAGTCGAAACGATTAAGTTTATTGAATTAAGGAAAAAGTTTATTACAAGATTGCAAGGGTAGAAGCGTTAGCGGCTAATTAAAAGATATTGAACTGTCAGATCAACAGCAACATCAACACATTTTACCGGTGTCAGAGCATCAAGAAAGTTATTTGAACCCAAATTCATTCGAATTGGTCTACAAGATTTGTAATTTTTTTCCAAATACAACCGATCAAACGAAACCTTTGTGGTGCTAAGGTAACGCTTTATAACTTTTATAGTGTAATTGTATTCCAAATACACTTTTACCATGCCACCCAGCAATAATATCAAGGCAAGTGTGGCATCAATGAAAACCACACCAGCATAGACCAACGGGATAAGATTTTGGTAAGTCCATTCCAATCGTAAGAAGCCAACCAATCCACCTGCTTGAGCAGTGATCCCAGCGAATGCCATAAAAACCACACCATTACTCAGTATCCCATTCGTCAACAATGCCAGAAGTTGGATGGTTCGTAACATCAAACAATTTTGGTAAGCAACGTCTCGTGTCCAGGTTGATGTTACTCGTTTCAGGTAAGTCTGCAGGCATCCTGTTAAGCTTAGTGGACAGAGAATATGAACAATTGCAACCATGTAGGCTGTCACGTGTAGGCCGAAAGACCAGATCCAGTTGTTAACCAGAAAAACCGACAACCGAGCTCCAATTTTTACCACATTTCCATAAGACATTTCTGATGTGTTTAGATTTTGACAGCACTCCGGGAGAAGCCAGTAGCCTGCGATTGATGATCTGCAAGGAGTTATCCAGTGGAGACCGTAGAGGTGTATGAAAGGGACCATAATCCCCGTTAAATACATCAGATGAGCAAATATTAGATTTAGTTTTTCAATGCAGTCAGCCGGACGAAACCGATGTTTTCCTATAAACAAATTACAAATTAGTATAATTACAAACAAGTTCATAGGTGTTTGGAACAGAAGTTTAGAATACTGGAAGGTTAATAATAGTATAATTTTCTATTTATAGGAAATGCTATTTAGCATTCTATAATAATCTCGATCTTAGATACGAATACAAGAGAAAAAACTATGGTAAGCTAACTAAGATAATATGTTTTTTCTGGAAATCATTTAAGAGAAAAGTGTAATTCAGCAGGGCATTTAATTGGCTTCCTAGTGCAGAAAATTTGCTGCTTGGGGATTTGTTGTTGATTGGCAATAGGGAATAAACTTGATAAATTCGTTACGCTTTATTGATTGTTTTTCACACAAGTTGGTGGGACAACTTGCAAGATTTGAAACTCATCAAATTTCAAATACAGTTATCGGAACTTTGTATTCTCGAAACTATGGTTAAATTTAAAAATTTAAAGTAAGTACATTCAATAACCTTTTTGATATTTTTCGTAAAACTGCAAGTATCCGTTGATACACAAGCTAAGAGTAGGAGCAATTTGGCGACAGTCGCTAGCAAAAAACCAGCTAATGACCAACCCACACCAAGCCATTCCTTTCTGAAATTTGGCTGTAAAGCTAGATTCGCCGCTGGAACAACGATTTGTAGAAATAGTCTGCAATAATACAACCAATATTCCAAGCGATTGAATGTATCCTCTCAGTTTGACCTTTTTTATTTCCGTTTTTGGTAGTGGTATGACTTTTTCTGAATGGGGATCCCATTTGTTTGGCAGACCTCCGAGTTTGGAAGCAAGCGTTGTAAATTTTAATATTAATTTAAGGTTTGTTGCAATTCCGTACTCATCAGAAGCAACTTGTGATGGTTGGGAGTTGATTATCCGTCTGGGTAAAAAGCCCCTTAAGAATTCATGTTTGGTAGAATAAATACGATGTATGATCATTGGTAGTATTCTGTTTGGGGTGGTTCTCTTGCCTGACCATGTAACCATATTTTGCAAATGCCAAGGTATTCGTCGGGAGGAAAAGTGTGTTTATTACGACCTAATGCAATTACGATGGAATACTGAAAAAGTTTTTGACAAAACCACAATATTTGGAAAGAAGGGTATAAATGTTAATTAACGTTTGGAGAGGGCACAAAATCACAATTACATACGCATCATTGAAGTCAAATGTCTGCAATTTTGACTAATTTAACAGAAAGTTATCCTGATTATTAAATATTTTATTGGCGTGTGCAGTATATCCTTTCAAAATAATTTGAAATATGAAGTGACGGTTACTTCAAATGAACAAATTTAATATATAATTCCTCCTGTTGCATTTTCTATAGTTATCAGGCCCTCGCCGACTTAATTGTAATGAAAATCGTTAGATATTTTTGTTTTGAAAGGTTTATAATATATACGTCCCATTTTATATGATGATATTTTATGAAAATCTAGTACATCTACAGCTTGTTTGTCCTACAACACCTGGTTTTTAAATAGACAGATTTTCCTTATTAATACTTTGTTACCAGAAAGGACAAGAGAAACTGGCAAATTACAATTAGCTTTAGATTGCCTTCGTTGATTTAAATGATTGGCGTAATGTCAAGTAATGGAGAAAGGAAATAAGTCACGGAAGTTCGACTCCAGATAAACGACACGAAAAGCAGTCAAAACACGATAAAGGCGGAAGTTTGCTTATCTAACCACAACCATAACTATAATGTAGACTGTAAGTTGACAGTTTACCTTGGCAGCAGTTGACTACTTTTCAACATGACGATGTATGCTTTGGGTTAACTAACGCCTTTCCAAATATGCAGTATTTCCTACAACAAGGGCGTTTCGCATACCTTCAAATGAAGTAATGTCCACTCTAAGCTGTCAGTGAAAACCTACGAAACAAAATGAATTATCAGTGCAAATATTAGTTAAGTTTGTTTGATTGGTTTTCGTGAGTTTGCAGAACATTACAGTGGTTGAAGTGTGGTTACGACGATAAATATGGTTAAATACAGGTTTACTTACTGTAAACTAGAAACATTATTTTGCCAAAATCCCTAACTTTAACTAGACGTCAATCCGTTCATAATATTTGGCGTTGTCATATAAATATCTTGAATTCCAGAAATTACGTTTTCAATATTTCCGGCAAACTCTGATACTATGTGGGTTAGAATTCATGCATTGATGATCTAGCTATTTATTTACTTAAAAAATGATCGGTGTACTGCCAGTGATACGTTATTGGGATTGAGATAAATGTTCCCTATTAATATTTATAAATATTAATAGTGAACATATGACCAATATGCATAAAAACAATTCGATTGAGACCAAGTTTTTGCAGCATATTTAGCATATTTTGGGTTTTACGGCACATTTGCATATTTTTCATATATTTTGGCATTTTTAGAGCATATTGTATGAAAAATCAAATTCTAAAGGTTTTTTGGGTTTAAGTATTCATAAAAGCACTGAACAACTCGAAAAACAATTTTTTAACCGCTATGTAGTTAACATGCATCCGATAAAATGTTTTGTCTTGGAATTCATAATGCATATAAATATGCATTTAAATTACATTTTTAAATTAGCACTAGATAACTAGGTACTAGATAAAATTTAGCTAAATGTTTTGGGTTAAGCATCCCTAAAGTCAGAGTTATATAGCATATTTTGTATGTTTTCACAACATATTTTACCAGTTTTTATAGCATACTTGCATACATAGAATACCCGTTTTAGAGCATATTTATCCGATCCGTATTTATAAGCTTTGTATGGAAAAATCTTAGGAAACGAGAGCCGGGAACACAAATTCATGAGAAGTATGCTTTCTAAACATAATTTTTATTTAAATGTATAATCAAGGACAAAGCGTTAACTATAGTTGAGAGTATATTAAGCTTGTACTTGCATTTAAACACTATACCATTTGAGTTACTTCCAATTCTACTCGAATATAAACAATTCGGTTACTATAAAACGTTTTCACTATTTGTATTCTTTTCCCATCCAAATTGCATAATATATTACATGTCATTCTTTTTTTCTTTCACGTATACAAAATTTCTTCCTTCACACAATTTGATCTGAATTTTTATTTAATTAAGGAAAGTGTATATTGCAAACTTTTCAGATTTAACGACTAATTAAAAGAAACTGGACAGTTAAGCCAACAGCAACATCAACACATTTCATGGGTGTCAAAGCATCGAGAAAGTTATTTGAACCCAAATTCATTCGAATTGGTCTACAAGATTTGTAAAATTTGTTCAAATACAACCTATCATATGAAACTTTTGTGATGCAAAGGTAACGTTTTATAACTTTTATAGTGCAGTTGAACTCCAAGTACACTCTTACCATGCCTCCTAGCAATACAATCAACGCAAGTGTGGCATCAGTGAAAACCAAACCAGCATAGCCTAATGGGATAATATTTTGGTAAGTCCATTTTAATCGTATGAAGCCAACCAATCCAACTGCTTGAGCAGTGATTCCGGCTAATGCCATAAAAACCACACCGTCAGTCAGTATCCCATTTGTCAACAATGCCAGAATTTGGATGGTTCGTAACATTAAACAATTTTGATAAGCATTGGCTCGTGTCCAGGATAATGTTACGTGTTTGAGATATGTTTGAATGCACCCTACTAAACTAAGTGGGCAGAGAATATGAACATTGACAACCATATAAGCTGTCACGTGTAAGCCAAAGGACCAAACCCAGTTGTTTACCAGAAACACGAAAATCCGAGCTGCAATTTTAATGATGTATCCACAAGGAATCTGTGATGTATTTAGATTTTGGCAGCACTCCGGTAACATCCAATAGCCTGCCAATGATGACCTACAAGGGTTTATCCAGTGGATACCGTAGAGGTACATGAGTGGAAGGAAAATCCCCGTAAAATACATCAGATGGGCAAAGACCAGATTCATTTTCTCAATAAGGCAAGCTGGACGTGGTTGATGTTTTCCTAAAGTGAAATTACGATTTTGCATTATGATTGGTGTTTAGAAAAATTTAAAATGTTGATTTGGTAACTAGCAACATTTGAAACTCATAAAGTTTGGTAAATGCCGCAAGTATAATTTTAGTCCCGTGGTGAAAATCATGATATATTCAATAACCTTTTTGATGTTTTGCGTAAAACTGCAGGTATCCGTTAAGACATAGTCCAAGTGTGGGAGAAATTCGACGACAGTCGTTGGTATAAAACCAGCTTATAACCAATCCACACCATGCCATTCCTTTGAGAAATGTTGCCGTAAAGCTTGAGTCGGTGCCTGAGCAATGGTTTGCTGAAATAATGGTTTGCAATAATACAACTAACACTCCAAGCGAATGAATATGTCCCCTTCGGTTGATCCTTTCAATTTCATCATTGGGGAGCGGCACGACCTTGCCAGAATGTGTATCCCATTCGACTGGTAGGCCTCCCAAGGTGGAAGCAAGCCTGGTTAATTTAATCATTAACCTAAGGTTTGTGGAAAGCATAATTTATCTTTTGGTTGCAGTCTTTGCAGTTTATATATATTCTTCGAATTCCAAAGTGTTAACTTTATCCACTTAAGGCATTTTAACGAAGTGTTTCCTGAATTCAGTGCCACTAATTGAAACGACGGATGGCGATAATATTCTGAATTATTTAGTTGACAAATCCCAGTTCTAAGCTGGGTTTCAGCATTTCAGCTGTTGGCGAACCCGGTTCCTATAAGTCCAATTTCTGACAATGTTCATGGAGTCTACAAGTTTTAGATTTGTGATATTGTAGACATTTATATTCTTAGCAACAAATAGTTTTTAAAGATATTCAATCATCTGCAGCTACAATTAGGCAATTAAATGCAAAACAATCAAAAGCCAGTCATAAGTTTAGAAGCCAACAAATAAGAATACCGCAAAATAATAGTTTGTTGACTAGTTAGTTCCAGAACTTGGCTTATCAGTCCTTACGAAATCTTTCCAAAATTTAATTATTTAAAGACATTGCCAACGTCGTTTTAGGTTTTCGGATTATAAAATATACCGGACAAGACCAGAGAAGAGGTGTAACTGAAGTATTATCGTTTTAAATTCTATAATTAATTTGCTCCTGCATGTAAAAGCATCAAATCAGATCGCTTTTTCGAAGTCTCCTATTTGATACGGTTTCATATCCACTATCAGGCCCCAATTAAGGGAAATGATGATGATGAGGGAAATGTGAGATTTTGTTACAATATATAGAGAAACGTACTTAAATTACGTACTTGGAACGTAAAAGTTTAGAGACAAAAGTGATTCTTATAAAGTGGCTGCACCACTTAATAAATGAAACACTCACTGCCATTTACACTACATTTTGAGTTAGTGGGCGTTACGGAATTGAAAGGCAGGAAACCAAAATGCTTTAATTTCCTTGCTTTATATCTCGATATTATATTGCCTATTTTATATCTCGACACTGACCTTTTAATTAAAGCCTCCGGATTTCTCTTTTATAATTTTGCTACTGGAATAAAGTGATATGAAAAGTCATGAAAGAATTTAAGGCAACCGTTGCATAGGTTCACTTCAGTTGATTGAAGTTAAAAATCCGCGAAAAGAGGGAGAGATATGTTCCATAAAACATAACTCGACATAAAAGAAGCCTCATCCATGTTTTTCGGCAGGGACGACTACATACATATTGCATAATGTTTGACTAACCTAATCCAAATTCATATTAGCAGCCTTATAATTTTAAAATTGTTGTTTATCAATCGAAAAATTAATTAGTTTCATAGTAAATTATATGCTTTGGCTTATGTATTTATTCACAGAATATTTAATTTGTTAATTCCTGTCGACGTAAAAAGCAAATATTGGTCCTTGGTGGAACAACTTAAAATAATAATTGGTTAATATCATTCGAATCTTTGAATAATTACTGAGAAATGAACAAGTTTATTGATACAAATAGTAATTAATTTGGTTTAGTTTATTTTTATACTGAACATTAAATAGGTATACATAAATAGCGTCATTATGTATACAAGTATTGATAGAACATGTTTAAAAAAATTTACGTCATAGGCATTCTTGCTTTAATTTAATGCACCAGTCAACCATACTTATTTGGTAAATCTAACTATATGAAAATACGATCAGAAGGAATACAGCGGTCAAGAATTTATCTGTCCAATCGGTAAACATGCAGATGGATCTGTCAGAGGTGATATATCTGATCTACATTTAAACCCGTAGTTGAACTGTTGACATAATTTTCTTGTTGTAGCCTCATGGTTCCATACAATATTTACATAA
>LJIJ01001187.1:0-53986 GCA_001718145.1 Orchesella cincta
GAGAGAGGTACTGCACAAGGTGCAGTGGAGGAGACTTTTTGAGTGAGTTCATACTTTCATGCTTCAAGTCCGTTCGATCAGTTGCCAGGGCGTTCTAGTATGTAAAAGGAATGCATAGACATTGTTTTAGCTGCTTATATTGCATAATTATTTTAAAAAATGATTACGTGCATAGCAGAAGCTTATCAAGAGAATCACTTCACGATGAATCGGATGTTTGTGACAGAGTAAAATAATTTTATTTGAAACTTAGGCCAACGAGTTGATCTCCCATTCCAACCAGTAAGCCGACGGGAAATTAACTTCTTTAGTCTGGTCTTCGCGTAAAACGTTCTGTTAAATGTCTTCTTCTTTTTTAAATAAGGAAAGCTTAACACTTTCTGTCACGTATCACCTGATCAATCGCTTCGGAAAATACAGTTGCACGCGAGCCAGGTATCTGGGCGAGTGCACGTTGTCTGTGCGTTGATATACGTTCGTGCTGTCGGTATGGTGATACGTGTCAAGTCTCAACAAGCGAGCTCGTGAGCGAAGACAGCGGGGTGATGACGAATCCATACTTTCTGACTCCTTGCTCTTCTTATCTGGATGATTTGCTGTTGTGCAAGTGGAACCAGATATGGTTGAGGGAATGTCGTGCTCCAACGCCTATGCGCTTCCTTCTTCTCTAGACCTGCAACTCAAAGTCGGAGAACATCAGAGACAGTTTGGCTGACGTCCATGGGGGATGCATGAATTGCATGGGGGTCGATATACATATTCATCTAGAAAGCAAGTAAGATGTCGGGGATGAACTGCACGCAATGAGATGACCGAAAGGTGGAGTATTTTCATTACTCAGATGAGGACAAACGGTAAAATGCACGGCATGGTACAGAATATTAGTGATTGAAGTCTTTCTTTAAAGCGTTCAACATTACAAACGGAATTACTCAATTGTTGAATACCCCGACATTATTTTTTTATTAAGAAAAAACGACCTGCGAGCGCGTGACTCTGAATTTCTACAACTTTGAATACTTTACTTGTATAAAGTATTTGTTGTGCGTGTATATATTATAAAAACCGTATTATACTCAACATGTTTGGATATAACCATATATACTCACCCACATTAACGCATTGTTTACTGTAATACAATATCGAGTATGTTCTTTAAAAATTATTGGCAGACACAATTTAACTGAGGCTAAGCTTACAGTTTATCCAATTTGTTATTATCGTCCAATCTGCTTTTTAAAAGATTAAGTTAATTTAAGTTTGTACAATAAAGAAATCGTATAAATTACATACTTGCATTGCCAGAATGAGATCCCGTACGATATGATCAGTACAGAGAAAAATGCCGTCTGACTATAATTTCTTGTCTCAAACTGCAGACGGCGAATGCTCACTTTACTGATTAATACCTCATTCCCGTAGGATGCACGATGAAAAAAACGGGCACTGCAATTGTTGTTGACTGCGGGGAAGGTGCGGTGACCGATCTGCCGGACGGGCGAATGACACCACCACCAAGATGAGTGAGGTTGTGTAGTGTTTCCCAAGACCAAGCTTAGCCGGGATGAATTGAGCTTTATAATATTTAGTTTCTGTCTCTTTGCGGATACGCACCCCAAACAAGCGATGCAGAGGCTCTTCGCCTAGCAAATGTCGCATGATACTATGTTGAGTAAGAGCAACCATCGTACACAGGATTACCTCTTGATACTGTCCCCAATCTTTGTGGGTTGTCACCTCGGGATATGTATCATGAGACAAGACTTGGCGCAATTTCAGGTAATTGCTCTACTGTTGGGATGCTCAAGTTTCCAAATATAAAACGCGAAGTAAGATGGACTACTGATGACCGCGAATGAATAGAATGTTTTATGTTAAAAAGGTCGATTTTCTGTTTATGTACTTTTGCTCATTTTTTCTCAACTAGCGCTGTCGAGATGAAACACCAGGGGCTTTCTTTCATGCTCATTTATATATCTTTCTTGCTTTCCGCCAACATAATTTTGTATGTATTCAGGCAGACCTTATTGCTTTGCCTGTGGAGCATGAGGAAATTGTTCTGGGTTGTTCTGACTTTGGAATAGCTGAAGACAACTAGCGGATATAAGAGCCAGAGAGGGACATGGGCTGCTTCAAAACCCTACTCCTTTGAGAGCATGCTAGCAAAGAATCAGAACCAGATATATGCGGATCAAGCACGGATCATCGCACCTGTCATGTTGCTACAACAGGGAATAAAGAGCCGAGTCTCAGAAGAGAGCTCGCTTGCCGCCCGCACCTGCCAGTCCCAGAATACCCCGAAACAGTGCCCGAACACTACGAGATAGCCAGGGCCTTTAAATATGGGATACGAAAAGAAACGCAAACCCCGGTCATTACAATTAGCGGAGAAAACTTGCGCGGTTAGTACATAAATTAAAATCGCCTTTGAGAAACTTAACATACATGCCACTGTCGTGGTTTTCCAGCCCCATTCTTGTCAAGTTGCGAGGATGACGGATAAACACGCCAGTGGGAATTGACATATTTGGTGCGAGGGTTGTCTCATGCAGAAAAGGGCTTGTGACAAACAATATGGATTGGTGAGCACGATTAGAAAGGAATTTTGTGTAATCTTATTCTCACACATGCATGCAATTTGAGCTGGGCGAGCCGGCTTTTCTGCCATTTGTGTGTTTTGGGCTTTATCGCAAGAAAAAACTCATTTGATATGTCAATCATCTAGTTTGGTAGCGAAACCATTGCAGCAGGGCTCATAGCGTGGGCTGGGTGGTATCAATCCGCTTTGACACGTTCATCACCCTTCCCCCACTGCTAGGACAGGCGAGCCATGTGTAATGATGATGCAAGAAAGTTGTACAACTGGCATAGTGTGTAAAAAGTATGCATTGGACAAGACATTGGCGTGGGCGTGGAAAAATCCAAAAACTCGTACTGGTGGTTACTGTGCTTTCAGTCGATCTCATATTCCTGAGTTTGGTGCCCGTCTATTCAGTCGCACAGTAAGTATGCAGGTTTTTCGAGATTTGTGCTTTAGCCAGAAATACGAAAAAAAAATGAAAACTATTTTACCGGGATATGTTACACCATGTATAATAAAAAAGAAGCAGTGATGCCTAAATTTCTATATTCTATTGAACCATGGAAGTTACAAAGGTTTTACAAAGAATAGCAGTCCGTTCAACTTCTTCCGTCACATGCGGCTGAACTTCTACTTTCAACATGGTTTTTAATTTTCATTCTACTCTTAAATTTAATACGCTAAACTTTCATGCAACAAGGAAGACGATATTGTTCATATAAAGGTTGAGACATTCGGCGTCTGCATTGTTTAAAGAAAAGAATCACCGTATTTACTAGTCAAGTATTTGCTCTAAGCCGGAGGGATAGAAGCTCGAAAAGAGGATTGCTCAACGTCTGCGCGTAGTAACAGTACACCTTGTTTGAGCCATCTTCTTGTATGTAAAATGGAATACAGCAGGAGGCATTTTTTGAGCTGTTTCACATGATACATTGATAGAAGAAGAAGTATGTTAATTATATTCGAGTTTTCTTGGCTAGTAAAAGCCTTACCTTGAAATGCTTTCTGTGGGGGCTTTCAGTCAAACGTTACGTACCATTCGCTCGTAAAATTTCACGAACAAGTAAAGAAAGTGTACTTGGGTCATAAAGGCGGACAACACTTACAAAGATACAAGAAGTTAACTCTCAGAAGCATTTTTTACAACGTGGAAAGACAGCCTCAAATACATTAATTGACAACGGTCTACTCCATCACAGTTGAAAAATTAATGTGGTCACACTGCCCTCTCTCTGGCTTTTAGTTTTATGGCGTTCTTTCAAGTTTACTGCACTTATTACTTCACATAACTTTCGAGAGAGAGGGGGTCAACCCAGCGAGAGAACAAAACTAGTTGTTTAGCTGAAATGGACGGTCACAAAATTGAGAATTGGTTCTGTGGTGAGTCTTCGTTGACGTTCAGCTTCCATGCTCAGGACAGGAACTGTGCATGCTTTGAAGCTTATATCTGAGCGACGCATTAGCTGTACTGTGTAATTTGTGTGTGTGTGTGTATGACGAGGCAAGCTGCTCAGAAGAGAGAGCTCCTGACTTATAGCGAAGTGGTGATTAAAATTCATGCATTCTTGACTCATTATATGGCACGATTTTATTTGCTACTGGTTATCTTGAGATTTCTTTTGTCAAGCTGGAAGAAACACTGGGGTTGAGAACGCCGTATTCAAACCCATGCTACTGCTTTTTCTTCTTCCTCTAGCATCCTGTTTTCCAAAGTCGAGAACAATCCAGAGCAGCTCTGGCTGAGGTGAGTATGGTGAAGTAATTATGCATGTGGTGATATAAATAATTATCTAGAAAAGGAAGTTAAAGATGTATGAATGAAATGACAAAGGTGGTCATATATGGTATTATCAATTAGGCCAATGTAAAATACGCATGCAAGAACATTTTTTTTTTTAGGAGTCATCCTTTCTAAATCAAATTACAAAGCATTATCATTTGTTTGAAATATCCGACATTATTTATTTTTATAAGAAAAACTGGAGCGATTTACTGAATTTCTACAATTGAATATCTACTTGAATATAAAGTATATGATTGTGCGGCATTATATAATAAAAAACGTTTCACTTGAAATATAATATATACATACTTTTCGTATTTCTGTCATATAATTATTTAAAGCGTATCTCGTGACACAAGATAAACAGATAATTTACCATTTTATCAACATTATATATTTTAAATTTAAATTTGGTAATCATGAATAGCTGCTTTTAAAGCTTCAAAGTTAATTAAATTGTACAAGTAAAAAACAATAATTTCATACTTGCATTGCCACAGAGTGAATACGTCATATCATCGCCTAGAAGAAAAATGATTAACTGTAATACTTTAACTTTTTTCCTTAAATATGCAGGACGCGAATGCTCCACACTTTTAGTGATTAATATTCCTTCCTTTCTGCATAAAAGTTAACTTAGCGTAATTCGCGTATTAAATTAAGAGTACAGTCAACTCTCGACATAAGAGCACCCCATTTTTAAGGGCAACCTCTTGCGTGGGCACCCTGCGAGCCGCCCTTCAGATTTTCAATGTGTTTTTGACTCCATGTAGGAGCGCCTCCAATTTAGAGCACCTCGCGATAGTAGGACAATTTTCCTTTCCCCAGCTACCATACACTTCTATGTTATTACCTCTTTTTAGATAAAATTTGACGAACGGCAATTAATCGTCAAACTTTGGCAGGAGCAGGGGGTGCTCCTAAAAGAGGTATTTTAACATAGAAGTGTTATGGTAGTGGGGAAAGAAAATTGTCTACTATCGGGCGAGTGCTCTAAATTGGAGGCGCTCCTACATGGAGTCAAAAACACATTGAAATCTGAAGGGCGGGCTCGCAGGGTGCCCCACGCAAGAGGTTGCCCTAAATGGTGCTCTTATGTCGAGAGTTGACTGTACTCTTAATTTAATACGCGAATTACGCTAAGTTAACATTTTATGCAGAAAGAAGGAATATTAATCACTAAAGTTGAGCATTCGGACCGTCCCATTTTAAGGAAAAAAGTTAAAGTATTTACAGTTAATCATTTTCTCTTAGCGGATGATATGACGTATTCACTCTGTGCAATGCAAGTATGAAATTATTGTTTTTACTTGTTACAAATTTAATTAACTTTGAAGCTTTAAAAGCAGCTATTCATGATTAACCAAATTTAAATTTAAAAATATATAATGTTGATAAAATGGTAAATTATCTGTTTATCTTGTGTCAGCGAATAACGCTTTAAATATTATATTACAGAAATACGAAGTATGTATATATTATAGTTCAAGTGAAACGTTTTTATTATATAATGCCGCACAAACATATACTTTATATTCAAGTAGATATTCAATTGTAGAAATTCAGTAAATCGCTCCAGTTTTTCCTTTAAAAATAAATAATGTCGGATATTTCAAACAAATGATAATGCTTTGTAATTTGATTTAGAAAGGATGACTCCAAAAAAATGATCTTCATGCGTATTTTGAATTGCCTAATTGATAATACTTATATGCCCACCTTTGTCATTTATTCATAATAATTTATTCATAATTCATCCTTTCTAGATGAATTATTTATATCACCACATGCATATTATCTTCACCATACTCACCTCAGCCAGACTGCCTCTGGATTGTTCTCGACTTTGGAAAACAGGATGCTAGAGGAAGAAGAAAAAGCAGTAGCATGGGTTTGAATACGGCGTTCTCAAACCCCGTGTTCTTCCAGCTTGACAACAAGAAAATCATCAGATAACCAGTAGCAAAAAATCGTGCCATATAATGAGTCAAGAATGCATGAATTTCATCACCACTTCGCTATAGTCAGGAGCTCTCTTCCTGAGACTTGCCTCGTATACACACACACACAAATTACACAGTACAGCTAATGCGTCGCTCAGAATATAGCTTCAAAGCATGCACAGTTCCTGGTCCTGAGCATGAAGCTGAACGTCAACGAAGACTCACCACAGAACCAATTCTCATTTTGTGACCGTCCATTGTCAGCTAAACAACTAGTTTTGTTCTCTCGCTTGGTTGACCCCTCTCTCTCGAAAGTTATGTGAAGTAATAAGTGCAGTAAACTTGAAAGAACGCATAAAACTAAAAGCCAGAGAGAGGGGCAGTGTGACACATTAATTTTTCAACTGTGATGGAGTAGACGTTGTCATTAATTATTTGAGCTGTCTTTCCACGTTGTAAAAATGCTTGAGAGTTACTTCTTGTATTTTGTAATGTTGTCCGGCTTTTATGCCCAATACACTTTCTTTACTTGTTCGTAAATTTTACGAGCGAATGTACGTACGTTTGACTGAAACTACAAAAGCATTTCAAGGTAAGGCTTTTATTACCAAGAAAAACCTCGAATAGTAAATTAACATATTCCTTCTTCTATCATTATGCATGTGAAACAGCTCAAAACAATGCTTCTCTGTATTCCTTTTACATACAAGAACGCTGGCTCAAAAAGGTTACTGTTACTACGCTCGCAGAGTTGAGCAAGTCTTTTTCGAGCTTCATATCATCCGGTTAGAGAAAATACTTGACTGTAAATACGGTGATTTTTTCTTTAAACAATGCAGACGCCGAATTCTCACCTTTAATGAACAATATTCCTTCCTTGTTGCATGAAAGTTAGCGTATTAAATTAAGAGTAAATTAAAATTAAAAACATTTGAAAGTAGAAGTTCAGCCCATTGAAGGAGAAAGTTGAACGACTGCTTTCTTTTTAAAAACCTTTGGTAATTCCAGTGTTCAATAATATAGAAATTTCAAGGCATTTATTGCTCACATTTATTTATTACTACTCACTCCATGGTGTAAGCATATCCCGTAAGTTTTCATTGCTAAAGTTTTCGATAAAAACACCTCCTGACATAAGCCAGTGTTCGATAAAACCTGATTTCAAGAATAGACGCACTGAGATATTTATAAAGGCTTACTCCATGAATCATTGTAATCATATCAGTAGACACAGTATTTCTTTTATTCATTTTGTCATGCTAGTAGCACACACATATACATTCTGCCCAGTCTTAAAAACTTGACTATCGCTCATAACAATACAAACTCAAATGTATCATGAAGACAGTACCACAGTAGATTTTTATTTCCACACCATGTTTTCATGCATACTTTTACACATTATGCCAGTGTAAACTTTCTTGCTATCATCATACACATGGCTCCCTGTTAGAGTGGGGAAGTGGGTGATGAATACTTCACAAGGGATTGATACCACAGCCACGATGAGCTTCTGCATGTTTTCCTACCAAACTAGATGATTACATATAATATTATTTTTTTCTTTGCGATACCAGCCCAAACAACAAATGCAGAAAGCCCTTCGCCAGCTAAATTGCATGCATGTGTGAGAAAATGTACACAAATTCCTTCTATCTGCTCACAATCCATATTGTTTGTCAACAAGCCTTTCTTCATGAGACAACCTCGCACCAAATATTTCAAATTCCACTGGGGTTTATCCTCAATCTCCAACTTGAAAGAATGGGGGAAAACACGACATTGCATGTATTTAATTTCTCAAACTACGATTTTATATTTATGTACTACCGGCGCATTTTTCTCGGCTAATTGGTAATGAAAACTAGTCCACCGTGGTCTGTTTTTAGGCTCATTTATCTATCTTCCTTGCATTCCATCAAATAAATTTTGTATGTACCAACAAACCCATATTATATTCTGCCTATTTAGTTCATCGAGATTGTTCTGGGTTGTTCTCAACTTTGGGGTACTAGAAGCCAAAGCAGAAGTCACGAGCTCTCTTTCTGAGACTGCTTACGTATATAAATATACAAACGCTTGTATTTACAACGATGACGAAGTGCTGATGAAATCCGTGCTTGATCCCATATATGGTTCTATTTTTGCTACATGTCTCAAAGAGTAAGGGTTTGAGCACGCCATTCCTCTTGGTCTTATATCCGCTATTTCTTCAACTATTCCAAAGTCAAGAACAACCCAGAACAATCTCGATGCTCTACAGGCAAAATGCAATAAGGGTCTGCTGATACATACAAAATTCAATTGAGGGAAAGCAAGAAAGATATATAAATGAGCATGAAAGGAAGACCCTGGTTTTCATTGACAACTAGTTGAGAAAAAATGAGCATAAAGTACATAAATACAAAATCGTACTTTTAACATAAAACACATTCTATTCATTCATATATCCATACTTCCTTTTATATTGGAAACTTGAGCATCCCAAGTAGAATTACTAATTGCGAATTTGTCTCATGAAACATATCCCAGTGACAAACCACAAAGATTGGGAGCAGATAGAAGTAATCTGTGTACATGTTGTTTTATCACATATTCATGGAATTTAGCAGGCGAAGAGCTCTCTGCATGCTGTTGTTTGGGGTGGTATCGCAAAGAACAGAATAATATTATAAGCTATTCATCTAGCTTGGTCTTGAAACATACACAAGCTCATCATTGATGTGGTGTCATTCCCTTGCAATCGTCACCCACTTCCCCCAGTCTAACAACAATTGCAGTGCTTTTCATGCATCTAGGAATGAGTATTAATCAGTAAAGGTGAGCATTCGGCGTCTGCAGGTTTTGAACAAGAAATTATAGTCAAGCATTTTCTCTGACCTGATGATATGACGGATTCATTCTGTGCAATGCAAGTATGAATTTATCATTTTTTACTTGTTACAAACTTAATTAACTTTAAAAGCAGATTTTACGATTGACAATTTAATACTATACCATTGATAAACTGGTAAATTAGCAGTTTAAATTGTGTCTGCCAATAATTTTTAAAATACTCGATATTGTATTACATAAAAATGGTATGTATATATTATGGTTTTCCAATGTTGAGGTATTACGTTTTTATTATATAGTAACGCACAAACAAATACTTTATATCAAGTAAATATTCAATTGTAGAAATTCAGTACAGCGCTCCAGTTTTTCTTATAAAAATAAATAATGTCGGGTATTTCAAACAATTGAGAATGCTTTGTAATTTACTTTAAAAAGGATGACTTCATACTAATATTCTTCATGTGCATTTTACCTTGTCTAATTGATAATGAAAATGAGCCCACCTTTGTCATTCATTCATTCATACATCTTTCTTGCTTTCTAGATGAATTATGTATATCACCACATGCATATTATCTTCCCCATGTGGACGTCAGCCAAACTGTTCTGGATTGTTCTCGACTTTTGAGTGCAGGATGCTAGAGGAAGAAGAAGCAGCATGGGTTTGAGCACGACATTCTCAAACCCATATTGTTCCAGCTTGACAACAGCAAAATCATCAGAAAAAAGAGCAAGGAGTCAAGAAAGTATGGATTTCGTCATCACCCTGTCTTCGTCACGAGCTCGCTTTTTGAGACTTGACACGTATACACATACACACACGAACTATACAGCACAACAAGTGACTCGCTCAGATACGTGTGCTCGCGTGCAACTTTATTTTTCCAACGATGATTGTGCTTGTTGAAAAAGTGTTAAAGCTTTCCTTATTTAAAGAAAGAAAAGAATTTACAAAGTTTAAGAACAAATCTAAAGAATTAATTTCCTCGCTTACCTGGTTGAATGGAATAAAAATCTTGGTAAGTTTCATATTATTTTTATTATCAAATTATTATCAATGATGTCTCTTGATAAGTTTGCATGCACGTATTCATTTTTTAAAAATAATTATGCATATAAAGCAGCTAAAAACAATGCTTCCATGCATTCCTTTTACATACAAGAACGCTGGCATGATGAACGGATTGAAGCATGAAGTATGAAGTCATCAATCTCCTCCACTTGCACTTGTGCATGTACTTCTTTCAGTAACACTTAAGCACTATTATCGATGCATGACGCTTTTTTCCAAATGCATACTGTACTTTTAGCTTTCCCCCTTGAAGAAGAAGAGTTTACTCTACCTGCTTTATATGCCTTGCAAAGTATTAACGTCACAGTCAAAACTTTTCCAATTACTTTTATGTATGCACTTCACTTCCTTCCTAATGATTGGTTGCAAATGATGTGTTTCTGCCATCTAAATACTGTTCTTTTAGCTTTTCTTTGTGAAGTATATGCTTACCTATACTATTGCCGAACATTTTTTATACATACTCGTTTTTTGGCAATGTGTACTTGTCACGAAACTCTGCTCTAATATAAGCATAGCATACAAACAAAGGTAGTTGAGCTTCCCATAAATCCCTTTCCATATAATCCTGCTGATCTAAAAAAATCGATGTTTTACATTTATATGTACGACATGCTTGGTTTTTCTATGACAATGCAGGCTTTCACATTTTTATATCTTTTTGACTTGCTACACTGGGTAAAAACTTGTTATCAATATTTACTGTACATTTTTGCTAATAAATATTTTTTGTTCATTTAACGTTACAGTTTTTCAAGCTACAGTGAGCATTCAATGGGTAAAGCCGAATAAGTGGACTGGCAAATCTGGTGAAATAGAGCACCTAAAATTAGTAAGTTTTCTCCAAATGAAATGTTTAAACTTTTTGTCACATAGTTTTATGTTCATATATAATTATACTGGAAGGTTAGTGGCCAAAAATTTTCAAGTTGTTCGTTTCTATCTTAATTTTCATAAAAACCCAATTTCACACATTTACGTCCGCATTTAAAGTCACTACACACGTTATCAATGATGCATACTGCTAGGATTTATCCAATTTTTGTATTTTTGTAGCATGAGAATATACATTCATAGGCAATCGTGTTGTAAGTTTAACTACATGAATCACGGGGAATTGAGTAAAATTAGTTGGTAATTCGGTTGATGGATTAAAAAACTTTAGAAGAAATATTTTTTGTATTTAAGTATGATTCCATATCATCACAAGAATCCTGTAGCATTCATTCGTAATTCGTATATTATAGTACTATACAGCCAGCCTTATACAGATAGGTTGTAAATAATCTGTATTCAGCACATCGGCAATACCCTTAAATTATACCATTGACTAGAAAGTCATATTTTGGAGATGAAGTCAGAACATTCCATTGCAGCGTAGTGTAGGCAACACGTAGTTGTCTCATAATGCTAAAAGTCTAAAAAAGGAACAAGAAAGATTTGAGGAAGAAGCAATGCATTTGTATTTTTCTTTGCATGATCTCATGCTTTGTATCTGTCAAGGTCATTTTTTGAGGACTTGTATGTACGAACGGAGGAAAACCCAAGAGCAAATGTTTTGCGCATATGTCTTATTATGTTATTTACACATACTTGATTCACTGTAATCTATGTTGTAAGTCAGCACTAATAAAGAAGAAAGAGGGAGATGAATGACGTTTCAGTTTCACTAATTTATGCCTAATATTATCAGTGTCGCTCAAATACGAAGCACACTTGTTACCGATAACCTAAGATTGCGGATTTCCGTACGTAGAATAGAATACTATTCTGGAATAAGATTTTCTCCACAAATAATAAAATACCTTTAAGTTATGTATTGTGAAAATATAATTTCTATTCCAAGTTTATTGTTGCATGATGGCTATTTTGTGAAGAGAAAGATTTGAATGAGGTTGTGACAAACCGTTGCTGCTCACAGCCATCACATTTGGACGTTTTCTTTTGAATGCATTTTTAAACATTTTTTATTTTTCACATTATTAGTAGTATTATAAACATTTGATATCTTTTAGTTGTTAGTTTACGACTGCTTCGTTTTTCTTCATGCGGAAAGGCTGAATGTCAGTTGTAGCATTACATATTGTACTAGGTTCCTCTGCCACACAGTTTGTTTAGTTTGTAGGAGTCGGGCGAGGGCTTTTGGTGAGACAGAAACGCATTCCTGCATCTAAACTATCCCATAGTTTTTTTCCATGCAGCGGGGTTAGTTTTGATGCGTGGATTCTCTGCTGATAAGCGGTTTGATAGTAACTAAACCAGCCTAGCTCATACTTAAATGTAATGCAGTATTTGCATTCCTCGTCACTTGTACATTTTAATTTGAGAAAAGTTTTCAATGCTCATCCAGTTTGTACAGTGTTTGTCAGTTTGTCAAGAATTTGTAAAAACACGGTACTTTCATTTGCATTATGTGTTTTAGAACTGACTACAAGGTGAATAATGCTATTTTTTCTTTTGTAATTGTTACAGGTGCCGTTTTCTCGCCTACTCGTTTGAGATGACTATATAAACATGATGTCAGAACCACAGTGATGCAGAGTGCGTTATTATCTCCTATATTTGTGTAAGTTGTGTGTTTTTGGATATTTATACTAATGACGTAGACAAATCGTAGAAAGGGAATGATTGAGCATTGCTTATAATAATCTTGCAGTAATCATCACAAACCATAATATTCAATTACTTTCTTCCGTCACAAGTTCCTTCAGTTGAGCTAAACTACACAATTTAAAGCTAACTCAAAGTTACGCTGTTTTGTAGTAAATGTGCACATTTTTTTCAATTAAATACCCAAAAACTTGTAGAACTTTGTGTGAATTTTTCATACAATTTTGTGATTTTTATGCAATCTTGGTATAAGCGTTCATAATTTCGTTTCTGCATCGCATTAGACATACAAAGTTAAAATCGCATTGAAGACATTTATTAAGGAAAAAGTTATTGTTATATATCGGCCATAACGATTATTTTGTTTTGACCTTCATATTTTTTGTCTTTGAAGGATTTCTTCAAACCGTCATCACCTGTACTTCTGCACAACTGTTAGCTAGGCTTCATTAATAAAAGAATAATATTACAATCAATTTAAAATTTTAATTCAATTAGTTAAGTGTAGCGTAACAGTAGAAGTAAAATTGTTTATTAAATCAGAATTAAGGTTAAGTTTAGTATTAAGCGTTAGTAATTAATATTTAGATATTAATTTTAAGGAATTATACCATTCAAAAGCTTATTTCAGGTGCACGCAAAGTATGCGTATGGTAATTGGTAAAGGTTGGCTCCTAAAGTTAAGCTGAAAATGGAAAAGTAATGACGTGTGTTCAAGGTTGGGGTCAACGTATTTGTGACTTTCATCTTCTATCAACATAGTGGTTAAAATTTAATTATAACTTTAGGTACACATTAGGTAGAGTTTTACTTGAAATAAGTAAGTAATGTAGTCATTTTAAAGATTTTGGAATATTTTTTAAGATCAGCTTGACGTTGTCAGTTGACGTTTAAACAATCATTTAAATCAGTATCTTCTATGCATCTGGACTATATAGTCCCACAACTTGTTCACATTTTCTTAAACCTCTTTGCACAATTTGTTAAAAAAATTGATCTGTACATTTGATTAGGTTACCATGAACCCAGGTAGTCCATCTACGAGTTCATCCTCATTCTTGGCCTTTTGATTAGGCCCATCTGATTTGAATCAACTCAAACGAATTGACAATTGGAGACTTAATAGACGACGAGAAACGACATCAACACTGACGCATAATGTTTAGAGCATCTATTTATAATAACACGAATTTTCAATGTAGTCGTGGTTTATAATTTCGATAAACTTACAGTGAATATGTTAATAAGCTTACTTTTGTTGCTGAAAAATATTCCCCGTTTGCAAAAAGTAGTTCATCGTTGCTCTCTCTAACAGTCAATTATCATACCTGTGTCGAAACTGCGTCGTGTATCCCTAAGCATTCGCTCAAAGAACTGGGACGATCATTTTGTCCAAACTCAAACAGTTCAGTTCAGAGCCCACTACATAAAGTAAATCGTTGGCTTTTCATGATATTTGCAAAGCCTTCATTTGCAGCACCATTTTATATAGAGAACTGTTTATTGGCTGTATAAAGTCAGAACTTCAATAAAAATAATGTCTCGTTGAAAAGAAACAACCTTTCTCTATGAAAACAAATTAAACCGCTTAAAAAACGAAATTGGAAGTAATTTGATAGTTAATTAGATGTTTGTATGCAGCTAACAATGTAGGTTATCTGAAGCAAGTTTTATTTGAATTAGTTTAGAGTTTTTCAACTAGTTTTTAGTTTAAACTACTTTTTAGTTTAGAGTTTTAGTTGCAGTTTTGCAACGTGCCGAAGTTGCAGATAATATGTCCTTCTGAACACTGGTTCTCTAAAGCAGATTGGACAATTTCAGAATTTCTCCTTGATTCTGCAGAAACAGGATTAAAATTTAATGCAGAAAAAAAGGATATTTGCAAATAACTAATGCAATTGTTGATAACATTTTATATTTTTCGAGAAACACTCTGGTGGCGTTGTGTTTGCATTTCGTACGGTTCTCCTTGTGGGAAAATTTTCCTTCACTAGTACAATGTAGAACCATTGAGGATGTTCTCAATTAAGCAAGCGATTTTAAAGGTATTAACTTCGATTGCATCAGCTTAGCCAAAAATTGATGAAAACGAGAAGGAGCTCGAAATCAGTTGAGAACTTCGACTAGTTATATCACTGACTACCGGCCATCTCTATACACGTTGTTTCTCAAAGAAAATTGGGGTTAACTCAAAGATAATCCGACGCAAATCCTCATTGTTGCCGACAATTGAGTTGGGCAATTCCAAGTGAGTTATTTTGACGGAGGAACGGTTCTGATTTTTAACATTCGCACATCTTCTCCATCCCGTTGAATGTCTCGTATGTGGCCTGCTCTTATAGTAGAACACCTGCAGTAAAATAGTTAATTTAGTTCAGAACAAACCTTAATTGTTTGTTCGTGTGATAAAAATATATATTTTCACCTTCAACGCTAAACTAGTGATCGTCATTTTGCACAGGCGCCAAGATAACAGATAAACTAAGTGGACGAACAAATAGCTGTGTATGTCCATCTAGTACTGCGTTGGGAATATGGAGTACTCATCTTGGCCAGCGGTGTCGACAGGAACTTCAAGTTTGGCTTTCGCGATACGGATTACGTTGACACACGTATTGTCTTTTTACGGTGGAACTTATTATGCACCTTTGATTACAAACATATTTCTAACGATGACGATTGTAATAGAGCACGGTATTTGTAGACAAAGCCGTATTGTTTGCTTTTGGATTAAAAATTAAGAGTAGTATTTGTAATCTACACAAATCCTGGTATAATTTCAGCCCATAAAATTATCACTCTTATTAAAACACAAATTGAAATTCAGCATTCCAAAAATCATGAGCTGATCTATATTAGCCTTAAAATATTTTCTATTAAATGGAGAATTACTTGAACTATGCATAATAACACAAATTGTATTTTATTGATAGACAAATTCAACATATGCAAGTAATAGTAATTCTAAAGCGAAAACAGGTAATCAACTTCGTCTACATTACAGCGACGACTTATTGGAGCGGCTCTGTGGCACCGGCAAAACGCAGGCAGGCAGTTAGTTAACTCAACGTTGTTAACGAATTTTTAGTTTTTGGTTTCATGGTTTTCAAGCATGTAACCAATTTTTGAACATAGTTTGACTTCCGATTAGTCCGGCATCAGGTTCTGTAGGATCTGAGCTAGTGAATCGAATTAAATATGTTACAAGTTTTATTAGCTAATTTTGATAGAGGTAGAGAGAATCGCTTCTTTGAAACAATGTAGAATTCAGAGAGAAATATGTACTAAAAGTCAGATTTGTATTCATTTATCATAAATATATTTTTCAGCAAACACTGCAAGAAGCACGCAGAATTTATCCGCTGAAGTTGTATAAAGTTTTTTCTCAAGTTCAAAGAGCTTGATGAAGACGTCGCTACCCAACTTCTCCTCCGGCTTTGCCCTTTGAAGTGCATCATTAAAATCCATCATGGTGTCCTCCAAATTGTGAGCTCCCTTATGATAGGGAGCACTCTTTCAGAAAAAAACGCAGAAAAACTACTTTTTAGCACACAAATGTTTCTTCGATTTTTTTATTTCTTGGATCCACATCGAGTTAATAATTTCGTTCATGACTGTAGCGGCGCTTGGTGAATTTGTTGTATTTACTGGGCGGAGTATAGCTTGCAGGAATTTCGCTGAGATTTAGTAGGTCTTCATTGCATTTGCCAAGAAATACGGCAATTTAAAACCGTTTTAGAAAACGAAATTGGAAGAAATTTGATAGTTAATTAAATAATTGTATGCAGGTAACAATGTAGGTTATCTGAAACAAGTTTTATTTGAATTAGTTTAGAGTTTTTCAAACAGCTTCCTACATCGAGGACATCGTTTTGCAACGTGCAGAAGTTGCAAATCATATGCCCTGTTGAGCACTGATATATAAGCGTGCTAAGTTCTCTAAAGCAGATTCGACAATATCTGAATTTCTATTTGATTCGGCAGAAAAAATGATTAAAATTTAATGCAGAAAAAATAGGATATTTGCAAAAACGTTTTGCCACTGAATTAGTTTAGCTATTCTAGAACATATCAGTCATTATTTCGGCTAAATAGTTGGGAGGTTTTGTATTAACTCGAGCTTTTATACACTAAAGCGTGAACATTTTCAAGACTAAATCGAAATAAGAAAATTTGTAATGACATTAAAAATTATGAAATGAAAGTAATTCATGTCTATAACAGTAATCATAATAGTTTAAATAGGAACGAAACCATGATTGCGGCCGTTCGGTATAAAAATAATTAAAACCTTTTTACAAAACGAAACAGGAAGAGATCTTATATATAATAAGGAAATTGAATTCAGATAACAATGTAGTTTATCTGCAATCACGTTTTGTTAGCTAAAACCATCTCATCGTTCAGTAGCCACAATAAAAACTTTAAAACAACCGACAAGCTCCCCTTTCAAAGCTCGCATTTCCAGAAGCTCATAAATGATTTGTTTCCATGAGGAATGAACTAATCGATATGGAAGCATGGACTTTTCGTCGCTATCCAACTTCTTCAAAATCATTTCCAGAACCTTCAAACGAAGAAGCAGAGCGACTTTCTTGCCAATTGGCTGTCCTTCGGCATGGCTCTCCGATAGGAAATGACAAGGTTTTACGATTGAAGCTGGTCATTCCAACTGTACCCAACAAGGCATTACAAAGTCGCTCCTGCAGAAACAAATAACATCAAATTTTTTCATTTATGAATATAGTAAAATTAATTAAATGAAAAATAATTTTTGAGTTCACTTTATCATACGCATCACGCTGATTTCTCATATTTCTCATGACCTGCTGACAGTTGTCGATGCGGAGAACTTTGTGGGCGATTTCCACCTGGAGCAAAATATCAGGCTCGTAATTTCTCATGGAAGTTTTGAATCCTGGCCATAATTCCAAGTGGTGAGCACGGACCGGGATGGCTTTTGTTTGCTTTTAAAGTTACGACTCATTTCGCCCAGTTTCATCATCTTTAGCGCCTTTCTCAATAAGATATTGTACTGTTGGAGATACGCAACGTACCAGCACACCAACCAATTTGGATCGATACGTATCCACAACTTGGAGTTTTAAATGGGTCATTCGATGTCCAACAGTTGTCCAAAAAGTCAGCTGACCACGGTTGCGTCTTACATTCAAGTTTCATTCAAAACCCAGCCACATACACTGGAACAATGTAGAACCAGTGAAAACGTTCTAAATTAAGCCATCGATTTTAAAGGTATTAATTTCGATTGCACCTGCTTAGCCAAAATTGAAGAATACGAGAAGGAGCTCGAAATCAGTTGAGGACTTTGACCAGCTAATTCACTGAAAACCGGTCATCTCTATACACGTTGTTTCTCAAAGAAATTGTTAAGTTACGATTTAACTCAAATATAGTGCGACGCAAATCCTCCTTGTTGCCGACAACTGAGTGGGACAATTCCAAGTGAGTTATTTTGACGTAGGAACGATTCTGATTTGTAACATTCGCACATCTTCTCCATCCCGTTGAATGCCTCGTATGTGGCCTGCTCAAGCAGGGAAAGCCAGACCATGCAAGTAAGCTCTCGGCTGCTTGGCATGTGTCTGGGGCTTCGAATCCCCCTGTGACCATTTGCAAAATGAACTCCCAGCTCGCCCTGCTAATCGTCTTTGGCTCTGTGTTAGTACGGGATCGTAATACTGTAGTTGTTGTCACGAAGGAGGTGGCCATAACACTGCAGTACTCCCTGTAATGTTTCCCTTCACTGTAAGAAGATGTACTTACTGGTAAAATGGGTTAGTTTCGCAAAAATCCTAATAATAGTGGATTAGTCGACCATCGTGTGAGCGGGCTCTATGATCTATGTGAGCAGGCTCATATGATCGATGCGAGCAGGCACATATGATCACGGGGACCCGTAAATACATACATGTAGTAGTAGGCCGGCAGTTACTTAACTCAATGTTATGAACGAATTTCTAGCTTTTAGTTTGACTTCTGACTAGTCCGGCATCAGGTTCTGTAGGATCTGAGCTAGTGAATCGAATAAAATATGTTACAAGTTTTATTAGCTAATTTTGATAGAGGTAGAGAGAATCGCTTCTTTGAAACAATGTAGAATTCAGAGAGAAATATGTACTAAAAGTCAGATTTGTATTCATTTATCATAAATATATTATTCAACAAACACTTTATCATACAATGCACGCTGATTTTTATGACCTGCTGACAGTTGTCGAGGCGAAGAACTTTGTAGGTGATTTCCACCTGGAGCAAAATATCATTCTCGTGCAAGAAGCACGCAGAATTTCGTTCATGACTGTAGCGGCGCTTGGGGAATTTGTAGAAAGCGAATTGGACTAAATTTGATGGTTGATAAGATAGTTGTATGCAGGCAACAATATAGGTCATCTGAAACAAGTTTTTTGAATTAGTTTAGAGTTTTTCAAACGGCTTCCTACATCGAGGATACAGTTTTGCAACGTGTAGAAGTTGCAAATCATATGTCCTTCTGAGCACTGATATATAAGCGTTCTAAGTTCCGAAAGCAGATTCGACAATTTCTGAATTTCTCGTTGAATCTGCAGAAAAAAATATTTTAATTTAATGCAGGAAACAATGTAGGTTATTTGCAAAAAAGGTTTGCTACCGACTTAGCGTAGCTATTCTAGAACATTTCAGTCCTTCCTCGGCTAACTAGGCGTTTAGAACGAAATATGCTTAAGATGTAGAGAGAATCGCTTCTTTGAAACAATGTAGAATTCAGAGAGAAAAATATAATAAAAGTCAGATTTCTAGTGGTTAATCGCAAATATATTACTCAACAAACACTTTGCAGGAAGCACGCATTTCCTCCTTTCAAAGCTCGCATTTCCAGTTGGCTCAACTATGATTTGTTTCCATGACGGATGAACTAATTGATAGGGAAGCAAGGACTTTTCGAGGCTATCCAACTTGATTTAATGCAGAAAAATTAGGCATACTTTATCACACTCATCACGCTGATTTCTCATATTTCTCATGACCTGCAGACATTTGTCGAGGCGGAGAACTTTGTGGGCGATTTCCACCTGGAGCAAAATATCATGCTCGTAATTTCTCATGGAAGTTTTGAATCCTGGCCAAAATTCCAAGTGGTGAGCACGGATCGAGATGGCTTTGGTATGGTCCTAAAAGTTACGACCCATTTCGTCCAGTTTCATCATCTCCAGCACTCTTCTCACTAAGATATTGTAAAGTTGGAGATACGCGACATCGGTGGGTGCCAACTCACCCACCAATTTTTACCCATACTTATCCACAACTTGGAGTTTTAAACGGGCCATTTGATGTCCAAAAGTAGTCAGGTGACCCCGGTTCGCTAAAAGGCCTACATTTCTGATAAAATATCCTATTCTCGAGTTATATTCTGTTGTGTTTGCATTTCGTACGGTTCTCATTTTGTGCGAATTTTCTTTCACAACATGGCCACGTACACCGGTACAAATGTAGAACCGGTGAGAATGTTCTCAATTAAGCAAACGAGTTTACAGGTATTAACTTCGATTGCACCTGTTTAACCGAAAGTTAAAGAACTAAAAGTCAAGATGACCGATGACCTTCTCGAGTTGCACAACATTATATTTGTGTGTCGTTTTCAAGAGGTTGAGAATCACCTCCTCAGTTTTTCCCAGAAGATCCAATTCCTTTGCGTATATGAACTCTAGTAATAACTGAACTACTTCGGCAGTCACGTCTGGCATTAAAATGTTATTTGATAGGTATTCTCTCTCCCACTCTCGAGTATTGCTCGTAGAACATCACTGTTTATTGCCAAGATATTCCGACGGCATTTAAATTCCTGATTGCTGGAGGCTACGATGCCACAATCAGCAAATGGCTTATCCTCGAAAAGTTTAGTGAGATTGCTGTGTTCAAGCTCCTCAAGATGTACACCAAACTCCTTCCATTCCAAATAGACAGAGAAGTTTAGCTTGTGAAAGTCCTTGGGACTTGTAAAGCTCACCCTTTTTTTGTATCCCAGTAAACGTTTCATACGTTGCTTGCTCCTTTATTTTAATACCTACGAAACATGTCAACGCCACAATATTATTGTCTTGAGTTAATGTGTTGAGTTGTAAGTTCCTCGAATGGAGATACTGCGCTGTACCAATATGTGCGAAATCCTCCTCACAAATGTCTTCGGGCGTGAAACTGACTTATGATTTGACCTTGTTCCCGTGACCCCAAATAACGTATCTTCGAACGTATCAGTACTCTTGACCTACGCCGTCGAATTTTGAAAGCAGAATTTCAAAACGTCAAACGGTTCAAAAATTATCGTTGGTACAGAGAGACGACAGGCAGGCGCGGTACAAACAGTTCTTGATATATACCTAAAGGTTTATAACAAAATATACATTTTGTAGCCATTGAGTAAGTGATTAAAATTTATTGCCCTTTTACAAAATACAAAACGAGTAATTAATTGTGTTTGCGTTGTATGGACCTAAAGATACATAATATTAAATCGCATATGCAACATTTTGAATAGCATTTATTAGCGATATCAAATCGCAGTTGAATAATAATTTTAGTTACAAAAAGGTAGCATTCTCAATTGTTTTAAAAGGATTACCTTTTTCATCTTAAGTTGGCGTTCTTTGTTGAGTACACGGTAGGACACGAAATACATACATATCATGGTAAGGTTAGGTTACAAATGAAACAGATTGACCAGGTCATACTCATGCTTTCTAAACATGTGAAACCCGTATAGGACGACAATTATACTTTCTACAAATGAACTACCCCTGACAATGTGCTTTTGCATATATCTCATAGTAGGTCATACATTACAATACACAAATGTTTAGTTAATAACAGGAGATATTTATGCATAATTAGAGCATAATATCTCTCATCTAAAACGATAGTGAGGAATAAAAGCTAACAGTTTTAATAGCCATATTTTCACCTTTTTTCATCGGGTCAAGTTGTCACAAACAAACATTGGAGAGAAATGTAATAGTGATTCCTACAAGACATTTTCTGCTTGGCCGTAGCAGTCAACCTTTTCTGATATACATGTATTAAAACCTGAAACAAGCTTTTTTGGTAATCGCAATTAAAATGCGATATAAGAATGTTATAAATTATTATCAAATACATAAATATAAATTATTATAAAATAATATAAACGTAATATATATAGATGTAAGCAATTTTGCTGGAACACCATTACAAATATACGATAATACAAATAGGAAATAATGAATAATACAATTTTTTTGAACGAAATATGGTAGTTAGGTTAAGTATAGAATTTTAGTAATAAGGTTGTATAAATTACGAGTTAAAATTAGTTAGGGCAACAGCAAGCAGAAGCAACATAAGGAGAAGTCGTCATTGGTGCCTATCTCATTAGCTGGAAATGAATCCGGATTGTTAATACCCTTGCAAATAATATGGTAAGTTCTTTTTCGTTTATTACTGCGTATTATGATCAAGTAGAACTTTATGAAAATGTTTGTAATTTAATGCCCGTATTACACGTTCCCTGAGCATTTTCAATCAAATTTTTGGTTGCCATATAATAGGCAAAAAGCGTGTAAAAACTGTTACACCAAATAATAACAAACCCATTCTTTCTTGTATTTTTTCAGGACGGGGCAAAACGAAAAACACCACAAAACGGATTCCAGCATGCATCTCATAAACAACCCACGTTTATAAATATTTCTTGTGTTGCAAGTGAAATAAAGATAGACATATACTCGCATTGATTTATTCTCTTTCATTTATCATTTATTTGCACCATGCATAAAAAAATCGTTCATCCAAACTACCTTTATATGTACGCTCTTTCCATTTTTAAGTTCATTTATTGTGGAATGATGGCCTTAACAAAAATTGCCAGACCCAAAGTTTTACAAAGCTGAAACGAATATAATGATACGGTTACCATAACACGCGTGGATTATGCCTGGTTCTTTGTAAAAATACAAAACTCTTTTCCTTCATGTTTTCTCTTAAACTGGGTCAAGAATTACAAACTTTACTCAGCTATAACGCAAGCTTGCAAATAATTTTTTATTCAAGATTATGCCTGAAAAACTGCAAATTTTAACTGCATTGAAAATAATTTAGCCTGCCTAATTCCTCCGCGATTTGAATAGATTTGTGATAAATTATTTTTAAATAGAAGCGTAAAAAATGTAAATGGAGCTGTGTATTCAAAACATTTCTGTCCCAGGTTGTAAGCTGTCTGCGGAAGGCAAAAAACGTTTTTCCGAGCCATAAAGTATGCCTCATTCTTGGTTGAAATCGCATTGTGAGGAAATCGTAGAGGGAATACGAAAGGTTTTATATCTATGTTTTTAAATATATCGCATCCAATTTTACCGACTTGAAATGTACGGGATAATTAATTATTTTGTGGGATAGCTGTAGATGGATTGTGGGACTGCGAGACCCGAAGAGACCGAAGAGACCCGAAGAGAGAGTCACATTTCTCTGATCTAACCGATTTATCTGCGGAACAGGGGCTCCTTAATTTGAGGTATTTGGAAATAGTTGTGGTGTGGTGCTCAATGAAGGTGAGCTGATATATTCCTTTGTGTTTCAAATATTATGGAATGGAGAACTTGGAATCTCACTGCGTTTCTGTTTGGACAAATTGTTTATTATAGATGCGTGAGGAAAATTACCGAGAGTTGAAGTGGCGTTTTCCTCCCCTACTCCGCCATAAATCGAGACCAGTACTCTGATATTGAAGATAATGCCTCTAGCAGCGATTCAGATAGCTGGTAGATTACTACTAATTAATACAACCAATTCCCCTTGGTATTCAACACAGAAATACAGATTGTTATGTATTTAAACGTTTCCTCAAGTGACATGAAAACAGGGAAGAAGTATGATCTACATTAAATTAATTTTGTTTAGCTTACTTTTCTTGTATATTTATGAATTTTTGATGTATTTAAGCTAATGACTAAGATATGTGTGCTTGCCGACCCGGTTAGCAAGTTTTAACTTAGACAGGAATAGGGGTATTGTTGAAAACTATCATTCATTAATAAATTAATAATTATTTGATTGATGACGATATTCATTGTATGTAGTATAAAGTCAATATATTTTAACAATTAATGAAAGTTAATAATTTTATTGGAGTGGCAAGAAACGTCCCCATAGGCTAATTTTACAAGAAGCTGATTTGGTCATGATAGTTGTGCATCATTTAGGGAACTCAGTTAATTAATTTAGACGTGCATTACCAAAACGGTCTGATAAATAATAGCACACTTGACATTCCACAACAGCAATATTTTGCCACAGGTCAGCGACAAAAGTCGAGTTAGGAAAGAACACAAGCTTTGATGCCGAACAAAGATGAAAGGGAGCTAGATTGAATGTGCATGTTCTTGTGTATAACTTTTGTACACAACAAAACCCAAAAAATAAGTCGAGACATGATATTGATGGTATTTATACGCACATGCACTCGAGCTGAACAACAACAACTCTTCTCAACCTCAACGTGTGAAACTACACGCAGGATAGCTTTTCTTCGTTTCTACTTGAGTAACAGCCGGTTTTAGCTCCTTCACTTTTTTAAGTTTTTGTTGTAATTTTAATCGTACATGACAGTCGACAATCATGACGGAAGCTAAGGTGGATTTGAAATCCCAAAATCCACTGCTTATCAACGTGGTAAGAGTTTTATGTCTAATTTTTTAAAAAGGCGGTAATACTGACGTTTTTCTTTACAACTTGTTATAGATAGCAGAGAGGATTCTTCAGTTCGTTCCAGTGGCCCACCTCAAAGCGTGTCGCCTTGTGTCTCGGCTTTGGTGGAAGGAGTCGTTGCCCCGATGGCGTCGCACCCACTGGCTTCAAGTCAGCTGTTACGACCTCAACACAGGGATGCAAGAATTTTATGTTGAAAATCGAAAAAAGGAATTAATTAGTGACGAGATACAGATGCGGAAGTGCCTTCATATTGATACCTACATCTCTTTATGGGAAGATCCCCTCGACCCCTACCATCTCCGAAGTCAGCCTTTCCCAAAACTAAAACTTTTCAAGTGCGAGTTTGCCTTCGAATCCAGGGAAAACGACGAACTGGAGGGATTTCTCGCCCAGAGTGGATCAGCTGTTGAGTTCTTGGTGTTGGAGAAATGCACTTTTGATTCTTTGGGGGACTTTCGGAAGATGGTATTCCGTTTCTCTCCGAACATGGAGTACTTGTCTTTGGCTGATAACCTCTACAAAGGCAAGCGCTATCACAAAAATCAGTTAACCAACTTGAACCTCAATACTCTGGTGGAGAATGAAAGTGATGTTCAGGCTCAGCTTAAATATTTGAAACTGACCTCGCCCCAGGCGGTTGAGCTTCAGAATGAGGCTTCACCTCTCACCTGGACAGAATGTCTAGCTCACCTTCCAAACATCCAGGTACACAGCTTCTAAATCAATTAAAATAAAGTGTATTAAGTATAGGAGCGTATTGAGTTAGCATTTAAGCCATTTTAAGCGAATGCGTTATGTTTGTGTTATACAGAACCTGGAATTGGAGAACGTTTACATGAGATTGGACCCCTACAACTACGAGGGAGATGATTTTACTCCAATAAATGATATTTTTGGATCCATCCACGCTTTGAGAAGGGATTGTGGGATTTTGCAGAGACTTACTGGACTCGACGTGTTGAACATGTAATTTACTACGCAGCAAACTTTGTATTACTTGGATAGTTTTCAATTTGATTAATTTTCAGAGAGAAGCGCTACTTGTACCGATTCAACGCCCACCTGATGGATCTCCTCCGCAGAATTTCCCTTCCCCTCACATTTCTGGCTATAGACATTGGTTACAAGTACAAAGACGAGTGTGATGATCCGGATAATCACCGGTATTGCTATCTGGTTGATCACTGGGATCGTGATCCTAGTGACGTTTTGAAAATTGCCCCATCCACTTTGGAAACACTGATGATTTACAAGGGCCCATTCAGCCAACCCTTTGGCCGCTTCCCGTATGGAAACAGGCTTCCGAACCTCACAGAGCTGACTTTAATTGGACCCATTGTCAACGATCTACGTTTTCTAGAGCAGATTCCTACACTCCATATTCTTCGGATGTTTCACGAAACCAACTTTACGGGTAGCCATTTATAAAAGCATAGAAAACTTAGAAATGCAATATGATATTTTACATGTGTTAATAAATTGTTTATATCGAGAGGTACGGGTCAAGAAGCTACCATTCCGTTGCCTAAAGCGATTGATAAAATCCAAAAGGTTGACGATAAATCTTGGTGGACGAAAATGTCAAAGGTAGCGGAAGTGGATGTTGTTCAGCGTACGGACTTCACCAAAATGTCCCACCTGAGCTTTCCAAACATTGAAGAATGTCTTTTCGGAGAACAAGTTTGTAACTCTTCCCATGTGGAGCAGCTGGCGAGGCTGATGCCTAACCTTAAACGGTTGCGAATTGGCATATGTGAAGAGGGGTTTCGAGCCATCTGCAAATATTGGAAGGGACTGGAGGCACTGGATATATTCACTGCTTTCAGAGTGACTGAGCAAGGGATCACTGGGATCGTGCCAGGAGAGGAAACCAGACTCCCAAATATTACTGACTTGAAATGTATGTGCAATTCAGTATTTTGTATAGTGAAACAAGTCTCGAATAGTTAATTACAATTTTGGTTTATTTGGTAGGTTTAAGGGCGCTTGGAATGTGTTGTTTGACAACTGGAACCAAAACCGATGCACGTTTTTCGGAAGTAACTGATTTATCCTTGGTACAGGGGCTGCTCCAGGTGAAGTATTTGGAGTGAGTGGCGGTGTGGTGCTCGGATGATAAGGTGAGCTGATTATATCCCCTTTGTATAACTTATTATGCCGTGAAAAGTCTTGTTATTCCATATTTTTCCTAATTGTTTCGTTTAGATGAGCGATGAAAATTATAAGAAGTTCAAGTCAATGTTTCCTCCATTTCCCTACTCAGCCATACATCGGGGCAAGACCTGTGATGACTCTGATGACTAGTGGTAAAGATGATGCGTTTAACGGTGATCTAGATACATAGTTTATACTTTCTACTATGTGCAATCAATTTTTCTTTGTTTACAAATGTTATGAAATGTTGGGAAAGTAGGAAATAAGTCAGAAAGTCATTAAATCACTTTTTAGCTGAATTATTTAGGAGCTTGTTTATGATATATTTAATTAAGTAAACGAAAAGTATGTATATTTGCCTACCCAGGTTGTATGTTTCAATTTGTTATTGATTATGGGTATTGTTGAAAAATGTCGTTAATGAATATTGTTATAGTTGTATGGTTTATATGGGTTTTTATTATTATATTAATAAAAGTTTAAATAACACTGTTAGAAAATGTAGTTTAAAGTAAATCATTTAATTCTGCCTGATCCTATTCTCAACTTTGTAAGTTTGAAATGACACATCTATATTTCCATCTTGGACTCATTTTCCATTAAAAGCGACTTTGAATTGATCAATTTTTTAAATTTTAAACAACGTATCGTGAATTATGTCTTTCAAACCCTTGTATCGATTGTTCAATCATAAAAATTCCCTGAAGTTAGATTCAAAATGAATTTAAAATGGCACTGCATTGTCAATCACCCACTGGGTTTCGCATATCATAGCTCTCAGTATACTCTCTTCTCTTACAGAATGCACTTTCCGGTCTGGACATCAGGATAAAGTGCATTGCTACTGTATATAATATTATGGGTTGTAGTGCTGGAAAGTGGATACATGTAACAAGTAAAACGAAGAGCAAATGCATAGCACAAATTAAGCTTGGGCTTTCCTGCTGAAACCACTAGATTTGGTATACTTTCTGTTGGGAAGCATAGGTTTGTATACCTCGTACAGTACAGTTTACCATGACGCTACTTCAAGAACAGCAACAAAGCTTGTGAAATGAAATGATTGGTTGTGTTTAAAGAAAGTATCACGAACACCAGCAACTACACGTGCTTGAGCACATGTAAAACGAGAGTCTTCTCATTCATGTTACGAAATTTTCAATGTATCATAACTTGAAATACTCAAAGGAATAAATGCATATTATGCAATACACACTCTTTGGACTTGTCACCAAAATAATTAAATATATACAAACGTTCTTTGCATTGGGGCAAGCTGCTATTCCACAATATTTATACAATATGTTTGCATTGGTTTATATTGTACATCTAAATGCTACCCAGATCTGCAGATTTAAAAGAGTCTACTTAACAAACTTCATTTCTACAATCTACAACAATTATGAATGAGTATTATACATTTGGAATGGAAATAGTGCATTTGACTCAAAACTCGTAAAGTAAAAATCAGGATTTCAAATATTTATAACACTTTAAGCACATGATACAAACTATCATATAATATTATTACGTCAACACATTTTTCGTTTTATACCTCTCCCCAAACAATAGTAATGGTTATTATTACTTTAAACGTTTATAAGGGGTTACATTTTAATAGCGAAAACATTACGCATTAAAATTTCGCCCCAAACAAACGACTAACATTGAGTTTTTGATTTTTTATGATTGTAATCTGTGGCGTCGCAACAGGGAGGTGCAGAGGGGACAATGTTCCCTAAGAATAAGAATATTAAACTCCCATATAAATACATTATTGCGAAAGTAATTTTTTAAAAAAGAATTTCACGTTCTGCATGTAAATGTCTACCCCGACAAAAATCCGTTGCTACAAATCAGGCTTACATTTAGTTGCTGAATGTTGATGATTATATCTGTTTTCATTAATATTTTGCGTTTTCGAACGAATGCTAAAACACAACATCGATAAAACATCAAAATATCGAGTAAACGATTGCATATGCAGTTTTATTATGTATGCATCAGAATAGCATGCTTCATTCAGTATCAGGGGAAAACATTGTTAATTTAAAGTTGCTTACAATTGTAGAGCGTAGGAAGCTGGCACTAATCAAATTTGTAATCAAAGTATTAGTGAAACCTATTTATGACGAAGAATGGTTCACGAAATCGCGATCGAGATCCCAACAGGACAATCTAATTTCCAGACTAACTGTGCCTAGGGTCAAATCCAAATGTAGCCAAAACTCAGTGAAATGGTGCGCGATAAGCAACTGGAACTACTTTGTACAGAAAATTAAACCCAATGAAGATGTTGTTTACGGTTCATTTGTACGATTATGTAGTGAGCATGTTATAGCTGTTAGGAATTGTGACTTTGTTACATGACAATAATAGTTTTTAGTCTTGTTTTCTACTAATATGTACAAATCGGCATTGCTTTGTAACTGTCAATTTTATCTGGAATAACCTTACACACGATATTTACAATCGGTGCTTTTAGTGTTATGGTAGGGAAGACCAATTGTGTAATAGCAACTGATACCAATTAACACTCGAATAAAGAACCCATTCTATTCTATTGCTTAGATTGACTTTAATGTCATGGGAAATGCACAAGGTTTATGCTACGGGGTACACATAATATATGATTCTTCGTGTTTGGAAAGTTGAATGCTACAAGTCCCATTTCCTTAACGTTTATGACTGAATAGTGTTAAGCCCAAAACTGGTAAAACTCTTAAAAATATTTCCCTTCAAAAACATAATGACAGAGCCTGAATTGAAATAGACTGAGTTGGGCCTACTTTTATCCAAAAACATTTAGGTGCAATTTTTCTGTTGCAAGGAGCCATTACAATCAATAAATGACATTTACATCAACCATTAGATTTCTGGCTAGCAAGCATTCCCCATTTCAAAACACTTATCGTTGTCTCGGGGAGAAAAGAGGAGTTGGTCTATATTAAGTAGATTTGAATTAGAATGATTTTACAAGGGAATCCATTGCACACCTTAGAAACAAATTTTTCTTGGCCTTGTTGATGAAATTATGTTGATAAAACACAGTCAAAACTTCACACATGTGAACTGAAAATGACTACCTATTCGAGAGGTGATGTAGAAAGCTACTTCAACCCAATGATAGGACCTACACAATGCTTCCTCTTTCTATGTTTTCGGTTAAATCAATTGATTTTGTTCCTGATCCCGCTACTGGATAAAATTAACTTTTAAATCGTTTGTTTCAAGATAAGATGGATAATATCCAATTCACAAACAAATATTCCTGCATACTAGCATACCCTTCTGAATACAAAAATTATGAGAATATGCATAATAGCACTAAGAAGTGTAAGACAAAGCCCCATTGTGCAAAAATAACTTAAATGGTTTTGTTTTTCTCTCTCTATCTATAATCCTTGTCAAGTAAATGCAAGCAAAAATGATTTTTACGAAGGTATCCTAAAATGTCAGTAATGACAAGACGAACGAAGGAAAACGTTGCACAGGTTGGACTCAAACGCATCAACAAAAACAATTCATGAAATTTCTCCTGAAATAATCCATTAGTTTGCTAATTGATTGATACTTATTCATTACAAAAATTTAATGTTTGTTTTTCCAAACGACATCCTTCACAGAAGCGCATTTTTATAAGAAACATTTATTGAGTGTTCGGAAGGCTTTTGAGTAGTAAACTCGTTCAAGGTTGATTGTAATATGCATGCATGGTTTAGAATACGAAGTAGAGAAAAAGCATACGCAATCAATAACTTTTTTTAATGCCAGCCATACATTTGGTAGTTTGGATGAAAAAGGAGCATTGTAATTGCATGTTAGCTTTGCATTCTTGATATTGGGAATATTCTTTCAGTTTCCCGTCAGAACCAAACTGCTTGAAAAAATGTTAAATTAGTGACACGATGTGTGGATCACGATATGATATACTTATCCCGACGAAAATAAATGCTAAGTATGTAATTTCAACAATGTTGTAGTGAAGCAGCTTGTTGGGTTTGCTTACGTGTCGGAGTGCGTACCAGCATTCCATAATGTTAGGTACATTGTACACTTATAAGGCAAAGCTTAGGGCCCAGCCAAGGGTACCTTTCCTATATTTAGGACTTTTGCTGTTGCTTTTATGAGGAAACTACAGCCCGATAAAATAAAGATTGACTCTATCTTTTTTTAGCATTTTTTTTTTGGTTTTCAGAGAATTCAGTGTTTGGAAAAAGCTGTTTCAGTCAGTCACTGATAGACCAAGTATCAAGAACGATAACATAAGATATTATTATTCCACAAATTTGACTTATACACATTTTGACAGTCGTTTTCAGCTCATCCCCACAGTCACATATAAGTTTTTAAACTGTAATATTCATTGTATCCGACAATCAACAACCATGGAAGAAGTTGAAGAAGCTAGGTTAGATATCAATTGTCAGAATCCACTGCTTATCAACGAGGTTCGTTTTTATACGGTAGAAAAGTTATTTTACATTTCTGTAGTACTTAACAAGTTTTATGTAACTTGTTTTAGATAGCAGAAAGAATCCTACAATTTGTTCCAGTAAGCCACCTCAAAGCGTGCCGGCTTGTGTGTCGTCTTTGGTGGAAGGAGTCTTTGGCCCGATGGCATCACACCTACTGGCTTCAACTTAGCACCTACGACTTCAAGTCCGGGAGGCTAGAAAATGTTCACCAAAAAGTGATGATAATGTGGACTTTTCTCAGATGCGGAAGTGCCTTCACACTGATCTTTACATGGGGATTTTGGAGGACCCTCTCGACCCATACAAACTCCAAACTCAGCCTTTCCAAAAACTTAAACTTATCGAATCTCGCCTTGTCTTTGATTCCGAGATGAATGACAAACTGAAGCGTTTCCTCAGGACTAGCGGACACTGTCAAGTTCTTGGCGTTGGAGAAATGCTCCATTGCCTCAGCTAAGGATTTCTGCAGAGTAATTTTCCGGTTCTCTCATAAACTAGAGTATTTATCTCTATCTGGCAACGTCTACAAGAAAACGAAGCGTCGTCGTAAAAATCAGCTGGAAAACTTGAACCTCGAAGCGTTGGTTTCAAAACAAAGTGAAGTGCAATCTCACCTCAAATATTTGAAGCTTAGTAGGGTCCAGTTCGACACAATTCCGGAGGACTCTTTACCACTCAGCTGGACAAAACTCTTTCCTCATTTTCCAAATATCCAGGTTCGTCCCAAAAAGCTAAAGTACATAATAATATTATAATCAACATAAATGTTTCAACTAAAACTTATTTCTTGTAATAATCCAGAACCTGGAGTTTTTGGCCTTGGACGATGAACCGGAGAAAGAGGATATATATTGCATTTTGCAATCCATCCACGCTCTGAGAACCCAATGCGGAATACTCCAGCAAATCCGGGGACTCGACATTTTGAACTTGTAAGAAATTTATCTATTTAACATATTTTAATTTCCTGTGATATCATTTGTTAAATTTTAGTGTTATTTTGCAACGTGTGTAGGAAGGATTTTGCCAGTGACACTTTTGACCCTACTCTGAGGAATCGTCTCCTTGATGTTTCTCTTCCACTCACATTCTTCGCATACGACATCGGCTTCGAGCATATTTCTGAACTCGACCACAAATTGCATTTGGGAATGTCGGCAACAACGTTGGTAACGCTGGTGATTTACAAAGGCCCGTTCAGCGCCCCTTTTGGCAGCTTCCCGTTTGGCAACAAGTTGCCGAAGCTCACAAAATTGACTCTAGTAGGACCCATTGTTAATGATCTCCAATTTCTCAATGAAATGCCGGCTCTCAGAACTCTTCGGTTGTTTCATAAACCTTGTTGTAAGTGTGGTTTATTAAATTCACCTGAACGTTATTTTGAAACAGGAAATAATAAAGCAGTTTTGAATTCACAGATGAGCATGAAAAGGCTACAATCTGGAGACCGAAGGTGATCAAGCAGCTACAAACATTCCCAAAAGACAACCATTATGAATCATATGATGTATAAAAGGAGGCTGAAGTGGCTGTAATTGGGAACACGGATTTCTCCCAAATGTCCCACTTGAGCTTTCCAAAGATTGAGGAATTTCTGGTTGGAGAGGAGAGCTGTACTGCGGAACATGTGGAGCAGTTGGCAAGGTTGATGCCTAACGTGAAACGGTTGAGAATTGGCTTAGACAATGGGGGATTTCAAGCTGTCTGCAAATATTGGAAAGCGATGGAAGTGCTGAATGTTAATCCTGTCCATGTAAATGAGGAAGGAATCACTGGAATCGTGCCCGGCAAGGAAACCAGGCTCCCAAATATTACCGACTTGAAATGTAAGTTGGGTGATTTATTTTTTTGGGGGAAAAATCTGTAGAGGAATTGGTTATGATGTTTGAAATTTGATTTGTAGACTTAAAGATATTTGGCATGGGAGATGGGGCAACAAAGACTGTTTTTTCGGATGTAACAGATTTCTCCTTGGAAAATGGTCTCTTACAGCTACAATATTTGGAGAGAGTTGTAGTCCGCTGCTCACTAAAAAGGGTAAGCTTCATTAATCACCCTTTTTTATTGGACGGAGAGTCTGGAAATTACTCTTATGCCTAATGTTTTCTTTAGATGAGTCAGGAAAATTTTCAAAAATTCCAGTCAGCGTTTCCTCGCTATCCTTACTCCGTTATATATTGTGACAAGCTTTTAGATTGTTCTGATGGTGAAGAAGAAACTGACTTGGACAGCGATGCAGAAGTTCTTGAATTGTAACTGTAATGAATTCTCCTTGGACATTAACTTATATATGAGTTTTACTCACTAAAAAGTGGTTTCAAACTGTAAGGAAATGAAATCAGTGGTTACTGTCCAAATCTGCTGCTTTTGTAAAGAACTGAGTTTACTATAATTTGAGGTCAGATCATTGCAGAATGAGGTGCGTACTTATTTTGACTAGGTTATTATTTACAAAGAAACGGTTAAATCTAAAGTATAACGATTTGTATCGTTTCTAATAAAATATGTTATGTGAATTGATTGAATTGATGTTGGTTATGAATCTTGGAGTATTATGTTTTTATTTCTGAAAGAGTTGTATTATAATTATTGGACAGCATTTGGTAATGCAAATTGTTTTCTTGCAGTAGGATAATCGCAGTATGATATGATCAACATCATGATAATCAATAAATACTCTAATTTGAGCAAAATGCTACATTTATTAATAAAATATTCCTTTATTCCACTGAAATCCGATCATTTTTGTAGTGTCAAGCACTGTGCTTGCATTTTATCCATCCTTTCTCAGCATGCTGTACTTTTCCGTTTTGTGATTGCATTGGCTATTGCTTTAGAAATGTATGTACAGTTTCATGTATACATTTGGCTTTGAGTGGAACAACTACTACCGAGCTCAATAGCTTGTAGCAAGTATAGCAACAAAATTGAGTAGTCACAAACGCGTACTAAAGCTAACCCAAGGTATACTTTTGTTAGTGTAATTTGTACGATGTAGTTGCTCATCGCATTTTTGCTCAGAGCAACAGCAAAGCACATGAAATAAAAGATTGGTTGGATTTAAAAATAAATCTCACGAAAACAAGCCGCTACACGTGCTCGGCTGCATGTATAACTCTCTGTCTTCCTATCTGAAAATACCTTGCTGATGTGCTAAGTCTACAACGCGTCACACTTCGTTTACATATGTTTTACTTTTACAAAACCAAATGACTCAGAAATGAAATCAGAAATTAGATTCGCATGAACAAAGATTTCTCCCTTTCCCAGAAAACTATTAATCCTAACCTTTTCCAAATACACACCGATCCTGTAAGCGATGTATTTATCAAGCTGGAGTTTCGTCATATACATATATTCACATCAGAATAAAAGCAATTTTGCTTGGTTTTGGGAACATATACATACCATGTACATCGTTGATATATGCATGCACCTCATATCAGTTTTTCTACCGAATACTATTAACTTGTTATTGTTTTACGACAGCCATATCTTCAAAGTACACATGCAAGCCATCCATATATGAAACCCATAATATACACAAATTTTACATGAAAGCATTCTTTGCAATATACTAATATAGCATTACGCATTTTGTTACATTTAAAATGCATGCATGATTTACATTCTAGCATGCACATTAGAAAGAACATTTCATTGTGAAATGCTTAGCACCATTTACAATAGGAATGTAATTGTTCTGAAGTAAAAGTTCATATTATTATCTATGCACTCACTCATTTATATATACTTCTTTCTCAGAACTTAACTTGACAAAGCCACATAGAAAAAACACAAAAGGACTCTACCATAAGTCTCAGTCCATATATTTTGTCGCATGAATGTAAGCTATACAACCAAGTCAGCTTGGAGTTCAAGTAGCACACACCCTTATTGTGTTCGACTTATATTCTATACTTACATTTTGTGAAGTAGTGTGCACTACTCTAGTCTTACTTTGCCTTTTAAGATTTATTTGTGGTTGTTGCTCGCAGAGTTTCAGTCGTTACTTATTTAGACTGCTGAGAAATTTTAATTCAATGTATCAGTTCTCTAGAAAGATCAAATTAAGTAGTAGTTGATCAGACAATAAAAAGTAGTGAATTTAGGAAAAAGTGTTTGACTTAAAAAATAAGGTAATATAACAAATATAGCAAGCTTTTTGCCCCACTGATTTCGCCTTTTCTTACTAGTTACTAATATTTTTCAAAATGAATATTTGACATCCAAAAGGGCCACCAAAGTTCGAAACTTGCAAACGATGTCGATAATGACAAGCCCTTTGGAGAAGAACGTGGAGGAGATTGGAAGTCAGGAATCCACCCCTACAACAAAAACGATCAACGATGTGCCTCCTGAAGTACGTCATAATTTTATTAGTAAATATTCAGTACAATTTGGTTTGACAAGTTGATTCCAATAACTGAAGTGTAACGCTTTGTTTAAAGGTTCTTGAGATAATTATAAAGAAGTTGGATAGCGTTGAAAAGTCCATGTTATCATACCGATTGGTTCATCCCTCATGGAAAAATATTATAAATGAGCTTCTGGAAAGGCGAGCTTTGAAAGGGGACACTATAGATTGCTCCAAGTTGTTTATTGTGGATGATGGGGCTGGCCAACTAGTCCAAATCCAACAATTCGCTGTCCATCGGCAATTCTAAGCCACCCAGGAAATCCGTTTCCAACGAGGTCTCTACTTGTCACCCGCAACAGTCCTGACCTTAGAAATTATGGGACACATGCAATAGTTCAACCATTAGAAATTTTTACAACAACCTTTGGCAACCACCTCAACGTTGTGCTGGGTCGTGTGCATCTCAAATTCGCAGCTCTCATTCAAATTCTGAGACCCCTTTCCAACTTAAAAATATTTAAGTTATGCAATACATACGTGGAATTCAATATTCAGCTCTTGCGAGATGACCTCAGGTCTTTTCCTGCGCTGCCGCAACTCACAACATTGGAACTGCAAAGTTTAAACTTTGACATAGATGAAAGACAAACTGACTGCCGGGAACTGTTTTTCACAAAAGTTACTGATGCCTATGCATCTCAACTTGTTTCATTGAAACTAGAGCAACGTCGTAATTTTATACCACTTCAAAAGGAGGATCCAGCAGTTGGCAACACTTTATTTCCAAACCTCCAGCAACTGAAAGTTTTTAACCCAACTCAGCATTTCTTAGGCTTGACGTGCGTTCCTCCACTCAAGCGGCTATCAATAGTTGGTGTGTTCTCGTCATTGCAACAAACTAACGAAGATAGTACCATTCACCTTCTCATGCGCTTCGTTGATAAGTTTTGCAACACCCTCGAGTCTCTTGATTTGGATGTTTATTGGAGTCAAATATTTTGGGGTAGTTGCAAGGACGCTGCTGATATTACTGGCGGAATTCTTGAAACTTCAACAGTGATTTTTCCAAAGCTGACGGAATTTGCCGTGGCTTATCCAACTTGTCCATTGGAAGCGATGGTTATCAAAAAGTCTTTTCTCGTTAAGTTTCCGGCTCTTAAGCAATTTCATCTTTTGCACTTCAACATCAGTCGTTTACTCGGAGCTGATTACTTCAGAAATAATAAAAACAAGTTAGTGGACTTTATCATGAAATTTATCGTTCCAGAAAATTACTCAGTTGCGTCTACCATGTTAAAACGGGGTTATTTATGGATGGCAGGAGAAAAGAATGGTCCTAGATGTATCGTGTTGCTCTGAATATGCAAATAATATTCTGATTTATTCCCAGAACATCATTGTTGATCAACTGTAAAACTACGCATTCTGGTAAACTAAGGTGTTTATGATTTAATCGCGAATTCTGCTTGTAATTTCAATCGTAATTACATTAACTGGTGTTTGTCAAATTAAAAAATTTGTTATTAATTGTGGCTGGTAAAGACTTAATTCAATTAAACATTTATGATTATTACTGTTCTACTATATAGGTTATTATTGATATTGTTTTATGCTAAGTTATTTTTGTTTGTTGTAGTTTGTAGGATATTACTGAACTATGGGGTAATCAGAGAAAAAATGAACAATATGACTAAATTAATTATAATTTCAGAGCTGTCTTACATTCATCATCGAATTATTCGTGTTGAATGTAAATATTCGCTTATTATGAATATAACATTACATAAATTGTTATAAGTTATAATTTAAAGGGATTATTGTAGTAATTAATAAGCAGTAATTTTTAATTTAAATTGCTGCCATGCATAATTCCTGAAGCTGCTTTATAATAAACTATCTAATTCCCCAACTTCTTTGGATATCCATATAGAAGTATTATTGTCGCATTTCCAAGAAATATTTTTCTTTGTATATGTCAATCTCAGTATTTTTTGTTCAGCCAAAGTAGCTAACTTGTATATTGTGAGTTGGTCCATGAGATGTTACATTGCTGTAAGTAGGAATACATTTCATGGTGGTACAACAGCTACTGAATTCCACGAAATGCATCAAGTACATTGAAAATCAACGTACAAGCTCAACGTACATTTGAAGTATTACTAAAGCAAACCCCGACCCATTCTTTGGGAGAATACTTACTTACCCTTACCGTCTGTAAATGTAAGAGGTATATGTTTTACAGGGAAATGCGTTTACCACACAAACTACCAGTTCAGAGCAACAACAAAGCAGTTCTACACAACCTGCTACATGTGCTCAAGTAATTGCAATGCCTACTAATTTTCTTATCTGAAATACATTGTGTTACGAAACTTCGTTTTAATTCGAAAACAACATAATGGTTATCGTTGAACGATGTTGATGATTATACCTATTTTCATTGATGTTTGCTTTGTCAGCCGCTACGAAATGCTTTCAAAATAACAACAACATAAGGCGGATAGGTCACGTAAACGATTTCGGTGTCGGGCTGGTGATGCATTTCTGGGTCCTTTGCTTGTTTTTGGAGGCTTTTGCATGCGTAGCATCAACATGATCTGTATATATGTGCATTTCTTAGAAGACACCTGAAAAAGATATATCTTCAGAAATATCCCTGCTTTTCGATACCTTCCATGTGAAATGCTTACGCTACTTGTAATTGAAACTAAAACTCTACGTTTGGTGTTGTACATAAAGGCATATTATCCAAACCTGTCTGTTTCTCAAAAATACATTGCATTTGTAGGTATCTATTTATTGCTTGAGCAGAAATTGTAACAATATCCACATCTTTTCAATCTTGGTTTGGTTTCGGACGCAAAACATTTACTTACATATCATGAACTAGTCTGCATTGCTCTCCCGCTAATTTAGCGTTACTTCACATATAGTTACGTTTATTCCTCGACCATGGACTGTGATTAGGACGCTAACTGGAGAGACGTTATAGTGAAACATAGAGTTTCTTTTATTTTCAAAGAAGCATACTGAAAAAAAATCTCAATTAAAAAGAACACTTTTAAAACTAAAGAAATTTTACTAAATATTCGGTAAAGAGACTACAAAGTTGTTGCAGTCATTTATTAAAAAAACGTGCACGTTTTATCAAAGCAGGTATTAAACATTTTGTCACACACAATAAATCTGAACGCATTTTATTGCAGTACTTAATGGTGTTTTTAAAAACGGTTTCTTTCATTTTCCACAGTCCTCTCAAAATCCGAAGGTGACTCAAAATGTCGGTGAATGCGGAACATGTGGAGACGAATCTGGAGAAAGCTACACATCAGGAATCAACCCCACCAACAAAAACAATCAATGATGTTCCTCCTGAGGTGTGCATTCGGCTCATTATAACAGCTGCAACAATTTGATTTTCTATTAATTCATTTCAATAATATATGTGTAATGCTTTATTTTAAGGTACTTGAGGTGATAATAAAGAAATTGGGCAGCGGTGGACACTCCTTGCTTCCATACCGATGGTTCGTCACTCGTGGGAAAATATTATAAAGGACCTCCTGGAAAAGATAGCTTTGAAAGGAAACCTTGTCGCTTGCTCAAAAGCTTATATTGTGAACGAGTGGCAGTTAGGTGTAGGTCTAGAACCAACAATCTGTCTTCCATCAGAAATATTTCATCACCCTGGGAACCATTTCCGTCTAGGTCTCTTCTTATCACCGTTAAAAGACCTGCACCAAGATATTTTGGCCCAGATCCCGTAGTGCAACCTCTGGACACTTTCACAACAAAGTTTGGCAGCCACCTCAACCTCCTCGTGTTTGGTCGTGTGGATATCAATTTCTCACCGCTGATAAAAATCCTGAGACCACTGTCCAACTTGAGAAGACTGGAGTTTTCTGAAATTTTGAAACTGAATCGGATGATGACCTCAACTCCTTTCCTCCACTGCCTCGGCTAACTACATTATCGTTAAAATCAATCAATGTTGAAGGGAAAGCTAAGAGGCAGTTTTACTCGAATTTTATTGAAACCTATGCAGACCACATTGTCACTTTGGAAACGGATGAGGCTTGCAATGATATTCCACTTCAACAGCGGCACCCGTTAGTTCAAAACAATCATTTTCAAAATCTCCAGCAACTCGAAATTGTTAGACCAACTAAGAATTTTCTTGAGTTGAGCTGTGCTCCTCCACTCAAACGTCTCCACATCGTTGGCGTGTGCTCGGATAGATTTGTAAAAAAGTGAAGTGGACGTTGACGTACTTATGAGTTTTGTTGACAAATTTTGTAACACCCTGGAAAACCTTGATTTGAATGTTACATTGTGGCGAATCGTAAGAGACAGTTGCAAACAAGAGGCAATTAGAACAGGTGGAATACTTCAGACTGCAGCAGTGCTTTTCCCGAACCTCACAAAATTGAAACTCCCTTATGCATCAAATAAATGGGAAAGAAATGTTATAAAAAAGTCGTTCCTCGTCAAGTTTCCGGCTGCTAAAGAAATTCTACACAGATACCCACAACTAAATAAGAGATTCTCTCAATAGGTAGTGATAAACTGTTAGACAGAGACGTAATCGTGGAATTTCTCATTCGAGAAAATTACCCGCGTGTCTTCAACTTTAACACTTGGTCGTTCTGTATGGATTAAAGGAGAAAATACTGATTTCCTTCTGAAATCAATTATGGGGTCAGTAAGAAAACACGATTCTTGTTCGAATGTAAATCTGCAAAACAGTTTGAACACCCTTTAAAGGCAAATTGTTATTTTTCTTCTGTTTGTAAGTGTATTTATTGTCGTATATCAAATTCCTGAAAATCAGATAATACCTTTCTTCTGGATAGATTTTACAATTAAACATTTAAATTTATTGTACTAAATTACTTATAACCTACTTTAAGGGTTCGATACGTTTTATTAAATATCACAATATTTTCTTAGGATGTATACTCTGTAAATATTATATTACTTTATGTGAAAAGTACAAAAATGTTCTTTGAATTATTTATTTATTAATAAAGGCATATTATTGAAAGAAAGAGTGTGTCAAATTATAAGCATGCTAGCTACTGCATGCAAATTGTTAGCAAATCTGTCTGGTAATTACTAAATAATCTAACTAAAGGCAAATATCTTCCTTACTCATAAAAACATTATGTTTTCATCAGAATCAGGTTCAGAAGCATTACTGCATTTTGTATTTTGTAATAATGTATGCTTTGCGTATAACACCTACTACCACTTTCAAAGCATGCGGAAAGTATAACGAAAAACAAATTACAAGTTTACAGCCTGGACTAAATCAAACCCTAAACAACAACAGAAACAAAGCTTGTAAAATAGCCACGAGGATAATAAAGAAAACAGACTGCTATACGGGCTTGAGTAAGCGTGTAGAACTGGTACTTCTACCTATCAGAAATGTGTTTATGCAATGAGTTAGCTAATGTCACAACATCATTCATACGCATCATACTTCCAAACAAGCTAATATGTACCAAATAAGTGAATGTATCTAATGATTTTTGATAATAACATTTATTTTTCAAGTTGACATTTCATTTTCTACCATATCGGTCGCAAACTGGAAGATGATACTTGTGAAAAGAAGTTCATCTCAACTCAAAAAGCACAAAACGAAAACAATTCTGGTAAACGATTTTATTTCATTCCAGACTCAACAGAATGACATAAAGAAGGTTGCTTTGCTTCGAACGTAGATACATGCACAATCCACAACGTTGATGCTATGCGTGCTTATTATCGTTTATATTTTAGATGGGGTGTTTTGCTTGGCTTTGGAGGTATATTCATGTACAATCCACACATTTTATGCGAGGCATATGTACGCATTTTTATCTTCAGAAAGTCCAGCACAACAAGTTGCTTTCCAGCATCAGTTATGAACTATGCTTACTTACTAGCTTATAATACATACATTGAGCGTGGTTTATATAAGTGTTATATTATTGTACCTACAAATATGTCATGCACATTTTTTAAAAACAATAAAGTTCACAAAGGTTTAGAGAATTAAGATGTGTTTATAATTGTATACGGGGAATACGAGGTAGGCTAAAATATTTGAGACTAGGTCATTTGTACGGTACAATTGGGCTAGGTTATTTGGCAGACAAGTTGACGAATTGCCTTTCCACAACGTTTATGAATGAATTACATCGATATGAATGGTAACTCGGCATAATATACAAATCGTGCGAGTATTTATTTTCCAATAAGAACAAGTTGTATGAAAACCCTAAGAAACCTGCATGGAAAATTTTTATGTCCCCAGAGTGAGATAAAAAGTAGCTCCTTACTATAAACGCAATGTGGTTGAAATCCGACAGGAACTCTCTATAAAATCCAAAGAAAAGATGTGAATACACCGGGGATACTTGAGACTTACATGCCGTCAATGTATTTTGTCACTAAGGTCAATGTAAACATACGAAAGCGTTACTTCAAAACAAAATGTATAAGCTTTGTATGGATTGTAGTAATTGCCACGAAGATTATCAGCATTTCTCATGAAACCTTGTACTTTAAGTTGCCAGCGGTCGTGACCCGTCAGTGAATCTGCGTCAAGCAACAAATGTAACAGCGAACGATACATTGGAATGAAAGAAAAAATACACTTGTCTGGAGTTCATTATAAATCTTGGTTTTTCTAAGTACAAATGACGTAGGTTCATTCATAATACATTTGATAATGCTGTTATTTGGGATCAAGAATCTCAATATACGAGATAAACTGGGTTATTTATCCATGGAATACAGCAACTGATTAAAGGTTAAAAATCTCTCATTACAAAGAATCTCAACTCCATCAAAACAAAATTGGTCCAAAGCAATCAATTGAGCATTAATAGACATTTGTATTTTTCTGTTAATAAATCATTTTCCAGAATCAGATACATCTTTGTGTAAGCCCATTGGAGGTCTGTCTTTGAATGCATAAGGTTACTCTTGTAGTTGTTTCTCCTCAAGAAAGAATTCATTATATATATAACTAATTTCTACAAGTTTTCGCGTCATCAATAAATAATATATCGAAAAATAAATAATATTTTTAATAATATCACTCTTCCAAAGTTTATTGATTGCAACATCGTCGCTTTTAGGATTAATGTTTATGAATAAGAAACGATATCCACGTCATATTCCAGGTTTGCTTAAAAAAGTTTGAATTGCATTTTTTCGTTGACAGACTACATAATTTACTTAATTGTTTACTGATTTAAAAAAGGGCCTGGACTAATACAGCTTCTGTTTAACATTCTTCATCTTCGAAAGGCTCCTTTAAAAGTATTCCAAAAATGGGCCGAAAAGTATGGCCCTATTTACCGCGTCAGAATTGGAACTCATGAGTATTTTGGTCTTTTTGTCACGTAAACTCATCTTTTCAAGAAATGCTGTAATTTTTATTTTATTAAATTCCTCGGTTTTTCAGCGCTGTGTTCATAAGTGATCCAAAACTATTGAAGGAACGGTTCTCCAACATCAACTCAACAGGACGAGCGTATAATCCTGTTACACATTACTTTGGGCATGGAAATGGGATTTCTCAAGGTCATGCTTGGGAAGCCCAGCGCACATTTACGGTGAGGAAACTACGAGATTTTGGTGTTTTTAAAAGTTCAAATGAAGGATTCCTCATGGATGGAGCCAAGGCTTTGGTTAATTTTTTTTGAATGCCGAGTTGGACAACCAATCTCAGGCACAAAGGTGTTCAACGGACCAGTTATCAGTGGATTCTGGAGGATTATTTCAGGAGAAAATAGTGATTGGGAATCAGCAAAGAAATCTGAGATAATAAAGAGGACAGAGGTTTTGACTGAGTATGTGCTGACATTTTACTGATAAAGATTGTTTTTCCCGTAAATCTTCGTTGATTATTATTTGTGAAAATTATTTTTTGTAGAGCTATTAACAACACCTCGCTGTTATTCTTTGCTCCGTTTCTGCGTCACATTGCCCCGACCTACTTTGGATGGACTGGTTGGACAAATGCTGTGGATTCCATATTGGAGTTCGCCCACACTGTTGAAAAACACTCTAAACACTTGGATTCTAATAGTCCTCGGTTAGCAAGGCTTAACAGAAATAGTCATGCGAATTTTTTCCATTTAATACATTATTGGTTTCATATTCGCAGGGATTTTATTGATCATTACCTTCTCAAAATAAAGGAAACTACGGACCCCACTTCATCCTTCTATCAACAAAATGGGGGTAACGATTATCAAATAAACAAAATAAAACTGACGTTAACCATTGTGTTTTAATTATGGCCAACTTCTTTTCACGATTCATTTTTAGTGACAAGTTTGGAAGCCGTAGTGGGTGACTTACTTGCCGGCGGATCGGAAACAAGTTCCACGACTTTATCTTTCGTCACCTTGTATCTACTTTTGCATAAGGAGGCTCAGAGTAAAGCACAACAGGAATTGGATCATGTGGTTGGCTTATCTCGTCAAGTATCACTTGCTGACAAGCCTTTGTTACCCTACACTGAAGCTATTCTTTTAGAGACTTTCCGGGTAAGTAGCATGGCCGCATTCGGAGTTCCACATAGAATGACGGCGGATACAATGTTTCATGGCTATTTTCTACCAAAAGATAGTACAGTTATTTCCAACTTGTACGCAATTCATCATAATCCAAACATTTGGGGAAAAGACGTCAGTGAATTTAGGCCTGAGAGGTTTCTCAGTGAGGACAAAACTCGGGTAATTCATCATGAAGCTCTAATGCCATTTAGTACAGGACGACGTGCTTGCTTTGGTGAAGGGTTGGCGAGAGATACCATTTTTCTATTTGTTGCACACATTTTACAAAAGTTTAATATTGAGCAGAATTCAGAATGCCCCGTCATGGCAGCTGAAACTGTGCCTGGTTTTGTATTACAGCCAAAACCATTCAAATTTGTATTGAGATTAAGAAACTAAAAAGGTTTAATGGAAGATTACACTTGTTTTTTCCAAACCACTTATTCAACGCATATTTGCTTACTGTCATTTAGTGTTGTACGGAATTTATCACAGTTATCAAAATTGTAATTTTAACAGGTGTCATTTGATTGCTAGAAAATAATCCCATTGATTCAATTACAACAGAAGGAATTAGAATGTACGTCTAGAATTAAAATTGTATTGGTGAGGATTATTGCAGGCTGTAAAATAGATATAAATAATTATTGTAAATGTATAATATTTGCTACACGATCGCATGTGAAAGTATAAATTTTTATTTGCATACAACAAAATATATAATAAATTTAACTTGCTCTTTTATGAGTATTTCGAAGTTAAATTGCGTTTGCCTTACATTATTTTAAACCATAATGTTTTCAACATAAACGTCTTGCATACACACATCACTGTTAACAATTTAAAATAATGAGTGAATCATGTATAACTGAATTGTTTGTCTCTGGACTTAGATGTTGAGGGAAGTGTCAGTTGCAAGCAGAGATAAATCGAAACTCTGGGAATAAAGAGATATGCTCTCAAGCTACACTCAAACCAGTTTCTGGGGTATTCTGCATATGATAACGTTACTACCTGCTGTACATCAGTTACAGATAGCAAGGTGTATTTTTTTCACAGAGCAACGCATTTGCTTCTTCCCTTACCTTTTCAGAGCATGCAGAAAGCAAGTAAAATAGGAGGACTGGTTGAATTTAAAGGGAATCTCACAAAAAGCAAGTAGCTACAGTGCTCAAGTAAGTGTAAAACTGGACAGTCTCCCCTATCGATAATATGAAGTTTGCAAAGCATCATAAATGCGTTTGTTCAATACAGCCTGTACAACGTTAAATCACGCCATTTCTGAATTCTATTAAGATCAGTGCAACAAGTTGTTATTGCAACCTTTAAATTAAGGCTGCATTAGCTATCTGTTTGTTGAAATTGATTTGCATATATATTCCGCCTAAAAATGTATTGCACATTTTTATTAGACGACAAGTCGCTGCATCGCAGATGCTTAGGGAAAAGTGACGTGTTTCAATGACTAACACGTCTTTCATTGCTCAGCAAACCTGTGCCGAGTCCGGAAAAGACAAAATTTAGCCAGCACACAAACAAATAAGTACAGATTAAGTGCAAGTAATTTCATTGTTTTCATTTTTAAGAATAACAAGTCAGGACGTCAGCCAATCCTTGCATTGATATTGAGCAATAAACTTTGTCCATGCTTATATCTATCGGAAAAGGGAGTACATTCTCAAAGCACGAAACCAGCTTTTCTGTATGGTATATTTAGACTTGAGTATATTTCAGAGAAGTTCAAGGCAAAAAGGCGACGTGTTACTTCCTACTTTATTGTAGAAGTTTATAGTCAGTCGGAAATGAAAATATGTGTCAGGTACATAAATTGGAAAACGGATGCCAGCTAGTCTAGTCTATGCAACAGTTTATGGACGTGTTTTTCTCCCAGCTAAAACACGCACGGTAAGCATAATAATTCAGTATACGCAGCTCATATTACCCATCAAATGACTTCTTCATAGCTGACGTAATATTGATATACCTATCAGATCAATGCTCCTCGGAAAAAAGGGACAAGAATATAACGGTCCTTCATATATCTTCCCATTCATATCCTTTGCTCTGGTTGTAAAAATGAAAGTTAAAAACTTTGAATAATACAAATGAAACATTTCTACTATTTTCCGGTCTTGGAACCGTTTATAACCATACCTTCTCATTCATCTCTTGTTGCATTGCTTCTGTAAAAATTTACGTTCGCTCATTGACCATTTGCAGTCAGTACACACTTAAACTGGTAGCAAGCAACATTACACAACGGATGTGATCTTTCACTTTGGAAATCAGTGAAGTGAAGAGTAATTCGGCATTAAAAAACGTCAAAAAGCGGTGAAAGTAAGTTATTTTATCTATCTACAAAAGAGGGTACGCGAGAATAGCAACATCGAATATTGCATTATTTTTAGCCGTAATTTACTCAAGGCGTATTTTAATATTTTTTATAACTTGAAAATACATTTCAAGAACAGCGCGAATAGTGAGTCAGAATCCAGTTGATGACAGGAATCATGGAAAAGATAACAGAGGAAGTGGCAATGCAGGAGTCAACTCCACCAACCAAAACAATCAATGATGTGCCTCCTGAAGTACGCCATAAGTTCATTAACTAGAATATACTCAACAGCTTTGATTAAATTATTTCAAAGATTTATTTATATGTTGCGTTTGAAGGTTCTTGCGATGATTTTGAAAAAGTTGGATTGCGTTGAAAACTCCTTGCTACCTTACCGATTGGTTCATCCCGAATGGAAAAACCTCATAAATGGCATATTGGAAAAACAAGCTTTGAAAGGCAACTTTGACTCGTGTTCAAAGGTTTTTATTTATAAAGAAGGAGGCTTGTTCAAAAGCCCAAACGCAATGATTCATGTTCCACTGCAAATATTTCGCCACCCTGACAACCCATTTCCAGGAAGGTCGCTTCTTGTCGATTGGCCACTGTCTACTTTTAGAAACTATGGAGGAACTCACATAGTTCAAAGCGTGGACATTTTCACAACTACGTTTGGCAGCCACATCAACGCTTTGAAGCTAGGTCGTGTGGTTCTGGAGTTTTCAACTTTGATCTCAATTCTGACACCCCTTACCAACTTAAAAATATTGAAGCTGTATGAAACCTCAGTAAAAAACAACATAAAAAATTCGCAGAATGACCTTAACTCACTTCCTGCTCTTCCGCAACTAGCAACATTGGATCTCGAGTATTCAGATGATGAGATTGACGAAAGAAACAGTGAGGAACAGTGTGTCACAAAAATTGTTGATACCTATGCTGCTGCAACTAATATCTCTGAGGTTGAAGTTGAAGCAATATGACGGCAGTACTCCAATTCAACTGCAGCAGCCCCTGATTTACAACACCCCATTTCGAAACCTCCAGCAACTGAAAGTTTTCAACCCAACACAGCAGTTCATGTGTTTGAAGTGTGTTTCTCCACTCAAGCGTCTTTCAATTGTCGGTTTTTCAGACAAAATGGCGCCAACCAAGGAGAAATAACCCTTGACGTTCTCATGCGCTTCGTCGACAAGTTCAGTGACACCCTAGAGTCCCTCGTTTTGGATTGCCCATGGAGTGAAATATTAACTGGTAGTTGCATGATCAACGCATTCCAGACTGGGGGAGTGCTTCAAACTGCTGGAGTAACTCTTCCAAAGCTCACCAAATTGACTGTATCTTACCCAACTAATAAGATACAAAGGGCGGTTATCAAAAAGACATTTCAACCCAAGTTCCCAGCTCTTCGAGAACTGCATCTTTTCCACTTCAACCTGGCTCATGCTATCAACCCAGATGACTATGAAAATCCAAAGTACGCTAATTTAATCAAGGAATTTATTCATCGGGAAAGTTACTCGAAGTGCATCACCGCACTACTAGTAGTGTGTTCAGTTTGGCTTACAGAGATGAAATTACAGATATGAGAGCAAGGAACAGAGAGTAATAATGTGGTATAATTCATGGAACACGTGGTTGTTCGAGTTGTTGACAATTGAACGTTGATTTTAACGTTTAACGTTACCGTCGTAAATTCGGTTTTGTAATGTTATTTTTATTTGTTATTGTGTCTTTTGCTCAAGTAAAATTCATTATGCAAAATATTAAAGCTGTCTTTTGTTTCCACACATAATATAAGTTACATAAACATAGTGTGGTGCTAACCTAGTATAGAGTTGATTATCATCACAACACCCATTAATATTATAAGGCCACTGCATTTTTTAAATCACATTAAAGCAGTATAAAAACAATTTAGTTATTCCTTATTCGATTTTGTAAAACAATATAAATGGTGTCAGTGTGGCAAAATTGGGAGACTATAGTTTTTAATTTTAAACCAGTTTTAATTATTGTAGTTAAGTTAAATAGTGTTAGTTGTATTATAAATTTAATCTTTGGCAGTAATATATTATATATTTTGAATTACAATAATATTGAATAATGGGCATATATATTAGAAAGATAGAAAGGCGTACATATTTCTTTCAGCATATAATAATATTAGAAGTTCATTAGGTGAACATCTACATTACTACTTTTCAAAGATTATAAAATATTCAAGCATTAATCAATTAAAGATGACGAATCGAACGGCATCCAAAAAACTTGCAATAGACGAAATTACTTTACAGCTTAGTTTCGTATACCTTTTGCATATGTTATTTTGTAATCAAGCGATAAGTAGCAATTTTAATTTGCATGATATACATCTCAATGCTATTCGCAAATAAAAACAATTAAGCTACATAAATATAGCATAATTTGCTCCAGATATGTTAACAGAGGAGCATTAACTTGTCATTCTTTGTCGGGTCGCATTTGCAATAGAATTCTTCTCATCTAAAATAGCCAGTCTCAGCGTTAATGCAGTTTTAAAGAGTAAAATTTATTTTTATACTTGTTCCACAACAACCATATGGTAAAAGTGTTGCCTAAAATTGCTTGAGATAATAATAAAATTCATGTTCAATTTCATGCAACTGTTTGAATACAAATGCAGGTTCATCTAGCTTCCGGTAATTATCGGATTTCATCACGGAGGCTGGAAATTTACCGAAATGTGCAGATTCAAAGTTGAGAAAAAGAAAAAAGTCATTTACTTAAGTTTTTTCTAGTATAATAAAATGTGATGTTTTTTGAAATATTGTATGTAGGTAAATCCAAAATGCTTGAGAAATAATAAGATTATAACATTCATTCAAAGAGGCAGGCCTTATTATTAACACACTATAATACTTTTTATAGTCACAAATTTTTGTTTTCTTATCTCTATCCCAACCTGCTAGTTATACTAGGTATATATTTTAATTGCTTGTGGTAAAATGGCTGTTAATTTTATCATTACGTATTCAATGTGCTCAGACCGCAGCGTTAGTTGATCAGTTTACAAAATTAGTATATTATTGCTAAATACTATTCTTTAGATTTTTGGGACAGATATCGATTATGAATTATTGATCTTCCAATTCTTTTTACATATAATTAAAATCGGCTACAAAAAATCATTGAAATTAACTTTAATTATGTGGATGGAAGCTTTTGCCTGGAATAATTTCCTGGATGTAATGCAGAATTTTAAACTATCGCGATAGTTAAAATATTGGGAATGCTTTTTTGGTGTGTGGCACGTAATGGTCAATACTTTAAACATTACTCTTTTTGACCTGGTTAGACCGTCGGGTTTGTTTTGTGTGTGTTTGTTGGGGCTAATTTTCAACTAGAGGCAGCTTGTCGTCATACCTTTTTGAGCTTTCACACCTTGTATATTTGACTTCCCTTGCCCCAGTAACATTCGAGAGATGGGCTTATAGGGACGTCTCCTTTAAAAAAATTTTGGATAGTTCCTTTTCTGAGCAGAAATAAGCATTCTTCGTCCAGCGAGTTGGTAAGATTAGGTTGCTGTAAATCGATAAGAGTATTTTGGTTAGATTTTTGTAACTCCATAAATTGAAAAGTTTAATTTAATTCGAGCAGGACTAAGCTTAAAGCGGTCAGTTGGCAGATTTGCTGTTTGATTGGAGAAGTAGATCTGGGATACTTTCTGCGTGTGAGGGTGAAGTGCTACCTGGCTCACTTTCTACCAATGGAATTGTGGATGGTATTTGGTGATTTCTCTTACTTTGAAGCAAGACAGTCTCGAGAAAGAAGCCACCTGGGTTTATGTTGACATACGACCTAAATAACACTAGGACTGTGTTTCTTGAACCTATTCCTTGTAAATGCAAGTTTAACAATTGGGGGTTGTTTGGATTATAAAGACTTGGCCCCGCTGCCGTTAAACAAAATTGCATAACGCGGTTTCCGATTCTTGGTTCCTTGATGTATCAAGATTGTGTTTTGTGGTACTTGGTGGTTAGGTGTTTACTCCATGTTAATCTCGGCTCAGAAAATGTGAATCACTTCAGTTCCTCTGGTAGATAACGTGCGCGTATCTTACAGTGTTGTGATAGCCATGCGTTGTTTGGCAATAGTTGAGGGTGGCAATTGCCGTTGCTGAAATTAATGTTTAGAAGATATAAAATTTCAAATAATGAATTTTCATTATACTGTACTTATTTGTCACGGCTTTAATTTTAAATTCTGGTAAATAGAATATTAATTTTCCGTTACTACGATTTGCCACCAGTTATGCTGTATAATGCAGCAGAGAATTATGTGTCGGGCATTGTGATAATCGCAGCCTTCGTTTCATTACATCGCTGCGCAACCTTTGCATCCTTCGAATTTACAGACTCGAGAAGTCTGGGGCTGTTGAGTAATCTGCCTCTAAAACTGGCATCTGATTTTTTTCTTAGCTTCTAAGCGCAATCCTAGAATTGGGGACAGGAGGCGTACTGGCGGATGCACCAAAACACACCAAGTGGCAAAGCGGTCGACCGTTGCTCTGCAATGGATAAACTTCCCTGCTCTGGCAACATTAGTGGCAAGATGGGAAGACTGTCGAAATTGGCTGTCATTTCGGCAGGGTTCTTTTTGGATGGGCAATTTACTGGGCGGCACCGTTATCTATTCGCAGAGTTCCCGCTATTGCTGATATGGTCACTGCTCGAGCATGGAGCTGAAATCATTGGCGTACTAGAAATTTACTATTGTAATGATTTCAAGACCGTTCTAGTAAGGCAATGCTAGCGTGGCACGTACCTTCAGATGAAACTCTCGAGTGAATAAATGGATTCATATCTAAGACAAAGAGATTCCTTACAAATCTCTGCTCTTCATGTTTGAGATGTCCATTAAACAATGTGCAAGTGAATTGGCCTTCCCATTTGCTTGAAGATTTCTGTTTTGTCCGAGGCCCAAGTTGCCTGAGCGCTTTTGCTTGTTGATAGTTATGCAATCGTCAGGCTTTTACCAGCCATCTCACACATACAAATACCCAGGGACAGAATAATCGATAATATTACAGCAATTTATACATAATGTATGTGGCATATGAGCCAGAGACCAGAGTTTTTTCTCACTAGCACTCTAAAATAACATATTTCCTTTCATAAGAAGGAAAGACAAGTGTAGGCACGGTCTCGTTTTTATAGCCATATCGGTTGTCGCGTAAAAGGACACTACGAAACCCTGTTTTCCTGCAACACAAGTACCTGTTGGGTTTTGATGGTATATGCTTTACGGGAATCATGTCCAATGCCCAACTAAATTCTTATTACTGTTCCTTCTCCCCAAACTTACACTTGCTCCTCGAGCATTCTAATGCTCTCTAATTGCTCTAAACTGCTGCTGTCTAATTGTTTGGTAGTATTATTTAAAATTTAGACCGTGCATATACACAAGCAAATTGCACACTACACATTTAAGAAATTTACCTATGAAGCTACGTGACATTGATTTACATGGTTATTTGTTAATTCTGCAATTCTATTTAACTCTTATGCAGCAACTAACGGAGACGTGCTTTCAAGCCATGCTCATAAGCCCCTTACTGGAGTATTTCGTAATATGCACAAGAACGAAAATGCCTTTCACATGTCCAACTAGGAGGTGGGACAGAACCCGGCTTTGCACAGCGAGTGTCGCATAGGGCGCTTTGCGGAAGTACCCATGGTCATGGGCAAGCTTGCGGAGACCGTTAGCAAGCGGGGCATTGGGGCCAAAAAATTTGCAAGCGCTTGTGCGATTTCCACGCATTCTTTATTCGTAAAATTTCACACAAAAATGCAATTCTTAAATCGCCCATTCTACGTCAGTCACAGCCTATAAAATGCAATTTATATGTCAAAAATGCATGTTTTTATCCACAGATGTTTGAGCAGTTTAAAACAAAAGTGAACTTTCAAATGTCGAAATCTGAAATATTGAACACAATATTTGACTTCTTATTACGAAAGGTTTTCGGGGTTAAAAAAGGTGCCGTCAAAGTTTTTTTGGCAAGTTCTGCAAAGCTGTGGCATGTGTGCAGGGCAAGGCCGGTTCCAAATTAATTTGTTGCAAGCAAGCGGCAAGGCGGGTTTGGGCGAGAGCCTGCAAACGTGGGTGCAAGGCGGGGTCATTCAGTTTATTCTCAGCAACTTCTCGCCACCTGCTGAACTTGAACTTGCCAACCACAAGCATAAAGCACAAGTTTTTGATGATGATGAGTTAAGTAGTTGTCCTTATATAATGAGATGGTACTCGTGCTATATCAACCAATCTTCTCCTTTTCATTGATATGATGAACGTATTTTGTATTCGACTACAACTTTGGTTATGACAATTGAAATTTTGCACAACACATAGCAAATTAAGTGTTTTTTGTTGTTAAATAGGAACATATCACATCACTTTCACGTCTACCTTCTCATGTTATATATATATTTCAGACAACAAAACCACTTGTTGAAGTACATTCTGTTCCTGACCCGTATATAGAAGTATATATTGTAAATATTCCAATTTTGGGTATGCACCAATGTGTTTTACGAAAGGATAAATGGCTATGATGCAATAGTACCTTGCTAACGTTAGCTAATTTCTTTGAATACGAATCTTGCTTACAAGAGTCACCGTACTTCAGCATGAGAACACCAAAACTTAATGAAGAATACACACAAGGCAGCAAAGGAAGCGTGGAATACTCCGCACAACATTTCCCTACTATGCATGTATCCTTCCAGTATTTCAATACAAAAGCTTCTTACCTCGATCCACAATGCATTCTTTACATGTGAGGAAGCACAAAAACGAATTTTTCCATTTGAAATGGCCTTTGCAAGTGTCTCACAATGTTCATTTCTGACAAGTTTTGCAACTCGATCTCTCACAGGCACTCCTTCTTTCACGTTACTTTGCTATGTTAAATTCACTTATATTTTTGCTTCGAATTTACTTGCAATATATTAGTCATTTGTTAATAACTTTCGTTACTAGTTATTCAAGTTAAACTATTTGCGTTTAATTTTAGGCTCATCAAAAGAACAATGAACCGTCAAAAATACCCAAAGAGTGGTGGTGTGTTGGAAGTATGCAGTTATTTGAGCAAAACAAAAAACTTCCCAACAAGAAGAACGCAAAACGCAAACTAACTGGTTATTTAAAATAATTCAGGAAGTGGAGTATGAAAACAGTTATTACTGTATGATTTTAGAATTGACTTTCAAAATTTTTATAAGAAGTGCAGTGCAAAATCATACCATCATCATCATCATTTAAAAAAAGTTTGTCAGCATGTCGGTGTTGAAACGAGGAAGGAAGAAAAAGTAGATGTGACGGAATTTCAGGAATCTACCCATCAACAATCAATGATGTGCCTCCTGAAGTATGCTAAAAGTTCAATTATGAAATAGTTTGTTTCTAGTATAATATATGTAACTGGTTCATTAGAAATATTATCATTAAGAAATCGTCAACTAATTAGGTGAATTGTTTTTTGAAGGTACTTG